>CALYDF020008699.1:0-11420 GCA_944474145.2 Dicrocoelium dendriticum
CGCTGCTGGAATTGAACAGTACCAGCAACCTAAGAGGTCACCCTCAGAAACTGTCACTTCTGTATAGACGACCTGATTGCCGTAGAGCTTTCTTTTCCTTGGGCTTACGCCAGCCTTAGAACGGCCGCCCTAATTATGTCGTCTCTGCTCCCATTCTAACGATACTTAAAAAACGAGTTGATGATGCATTGTCGCACCTAGGTAACATTTTATGACTTGTCAGCCAGGGGTACAAAAGGCAATCAAACGGTGTCTTGCCAAGCGCCTAAGCAGTGGATTTGTACGTTTAATACGCGAACATCTCCGCTATTCTACTGAAGTCTATGGTGAGTCCACCACAACGCTTCTCACTTTAGCATGCAATTCACTTTTCGCAATAAGTTCTATCCCACGGGACTTCCAAAGCGACGCAATTTTATCTCGTAGGTTCATAGGATTGTAGAGAGCAGAAGGAGAAATCCTTTGTCAGCTCCATCGCTTCCCGATCATTGTGTGGAGGCCGCGATTCGATGTTAAGCGGTAATCCACAAGGGACCGTGACAGCTACAGTGGAAGCTGCAAGGGCCCATCGTATTCAAAAGATAAGAATCTAACATCCGCTTGAAACATTCCTCTGTCTGGGCATCAACCACATGCTTCGGTAAGTCGTTCCAATCGTTGACTACGCGAGTTGATAGAGTGAGAGCAGGATGGACCCGGAGCCTTCTGGGTTTAAACAGTTTCCAGTTGTGGCCTCGAGTTGAACTGTTTGCATTGAATTGAAAGCATGCCTGCAGCTCCGTCCCCATCTCTCCTCTCAGGATGCGCCTGGTGAAAATCAGGTCGCCGCGACGTCGGCGATAATCCAGGGAGAACAGGTTCATGCGCTGAAGTCTCAGAGGATAAGGCAAGTCCCGTACCTCCAAGATGTTTTTCGATCCCCGCCGTTGGACCTTCTCAATGAGGTCACATTCGAACTTGGTGAGAGGGAAGACGGCAGGTAATCCGTATTCGAGAATGGGGCGCACATGGGAAGTAAACAATAGTCGGAAGATCTCCGGAGTCAAACGCGAGAAGGCTCTTCGTATGGCATGGGACATCCTGTTGGCAGCAGCAACCCTTCGTAACGTGTCCTGTGTAGTCCGTAGATCAGATGACACCAACACGCCGAGGTCTTTTTCAAGGATTGAGTTTCTGAGCAACGCCCCACCAATGTGGTACGTGCCGAAAGGCTCAGGAGCACCAATGGGGAGGACCGAGCACTTATCGCGATTTATGGGCAATCGCCAATTGACTGACCACGCATGTAACGTATCAAGTGTAGCCTGTAACCGGTCCGCATCGTCAAGACAGGATACCTCCATCCATAACTTCAAGTCGTCAGCGTAAATCAAGCAATCCAACTCAAGTTCCGCCGGGAGATCATTGATGAAGATCTTGAAAAGTTCTGGGCCCAGGACTGATCCCTGAGGGACACCGCTAGTCATGAGCACAGGAGCGGAGTAAGTCTCGTTCACGTCGACCCTCATTGTCCGGTCATGCAAAAATCAGTGATCCAAGAGAGAACGTTCCCAGAAACACCGATTAATCGTAGTTTATAAAGGAGCCTTTCATGAGGAACCTTGTCAAAGGCCTTGCTGAAGTCGACAAAAATAACATCCAGACGTTTCCCAGCGTCTAATGATTTCGCCCATCTTTCACGGGCCACAAGCAGATTTGAAGAACATGAGCGCGCCCGCCGAAAACCATGCTGCGCACAAGAGATGACGTTTAGGTTCTCGAGGTGGAGAAGAAGTGCCCGCTTGAGAATCCTCTCCATTACCTTGCATAATATTGACGTTAAACAGATGGGTCGATAATTGGCAGGATTTTGACGATCCCCTCCTTTGTGTATGGGTTTAACAATCCCCACTTTCCAAGCAATCGGGAGCCGTCCAACTTCAAGAGAATGCCGAAATACCCGGCAAACAGGAGCGGCAATGTAATCGGCCACAGTCTTGAGGAACAGCGGATGCAACCCATCAGGACCCGGCGAGGAGTTCGGATCTAATTCACGAATGCCTTTGGCAACAACATCAGCGCTGATTTCTACATGCTCCAACGAAGAAGGGAGTATTGGCACCGCGTCACTGGGAAATGGCGTCTCCATCGAGTAAACAGACGAATATTGCATGGCAAGGAGACTGGCTTTCGCAGCGTCATCGTCAAGTAAACCCACATGCGCCAAGGAATACAGAGCAGGTATACCACTTCCTGCTCTGGTACTTCTCTTCAGGTAAGAGAAGAGTGCCTTGGGAGTTGTCTTGGATTGCACAGCCAAACCGAGTTCGTACTTTTGCCGTTTCTCTCGTTTTTGCAAGTTGCAGATATTCCTGGCCACTTTATATTTCGAATAGTCAGACTCGGATTGCGTGAGCTTGAATCGGACCCACAGTTTCCGTCTTTTGTTCATTAGGCCCCTCAGTTCTCGATCAATCCATGGAGGACCTCTGGCAAAAGGTCTTTTGTAGACAGGAACGACCTGCTCAACGAGCGAAATCATTTTGGAGTACAAGAGGTTCCACTCATCGTCCAGATCCAGGGGTTCAGGTATACTCCAGTCCACAGTACTGGCGGCCGTTTGTAGGCGTTGGGGATCAACACGCCAGAAATTTCTGCGGAGGCGACCTTGGTTGTGGAGAGTAAGTCGTCGAGTCCAGAGGAATGAAACCACACAGTGATCGCTTTTACCAATGGGCTGAAGAACGGCTAGGCCGGTGACATCTGATTGTGCCGGTGAGAGTACAAGGTCAAGAATATGGGGTGTTTGTCCTGCAATTATACGAGTAGGCGTTGTGACATGTTGGAATAAGTTACATTCGATAACCGTCTCTAAAAGAGCGAAATCAAAAGCGTTTGAAGAGGGAACACAATGCAGTTGGTCCCAGTCGATACTCGGGGCATTGAAGTCACCCAGTAATAAGCAGTCCTTGCCTCCACCATGCATTTTGATCGCGTCTAGCAGGCAAGCTCCGGAACCCAATGGGGCCCTGTAGACAACACCGACCATGAGAGATCTGCATCCGTCATGAACACGGCACCAGAGAGTTTCGAAGTCGCCATCGCTGCCACAGGTAGCTTCAACCAGATGAGCCTTGAAGTCCGTCTTCCAATAGAGTATCACACCGCCCCCAGGTCTTCCTCCATGGTGGTCTGCCCTGTAAAGGTGGTATCCAGGGATCTGCACCTCCGAGTCCAGGATATCCGAGAACAACCAGGTTTCGGTGAAAGCTATAAGATCCGGCTGATTCATGGAGGCAAGAAGCTGAACTTCGTCTAGTTTGTTTCTGAGACTGCGCACATTGGAAGAAATTACGCGCAGTCCGTTCTTCAACTCTAACGCCCGGCATTACAAAAAGTGGTCTCCAGCGAGTTCACGGCGTTTTTCGAAGCACACGTTGTTCCATATTCAATAGAGTTACCGGACTACTCACATACACTGGGAGCCAGTAAGTATGAAATGTTGCCGGCTACATGGAATTTGTCACGACATTGCTAACATGTGCCATGGAGCTGATGGACTGTTTACATAAGCAGGCCGCCGGTAATTAATGGATGTTTGCGGTTCTAATTAAGGAGTCACAGTGATGCTACCATATGCAATAGAGCCAACTGACTACATACATAAGCTGGCCGCTGTTAAGTATTGTAGGCTGCTGGCTCCACAGAAGATGTAACAGCAATGCTTCCATGTGCAATAGAGCTAAGTCGCTAAGTCGCCAGTAATTATTTCATAATCCCGACTTTACTTAAGACGTCACAGGCATGCTACCATATGCCGTAGAGCTAACTGACTATTCATATAAGGTGGACGCCGGTAAGTAATAGATGTTCCCGACTCTACTTAAGATACCACATGGATGCTAACATATGCAATGGAGGTCACTGAATACTCACATAAGCTGGTCCGTAAATATACCGAGTTAAATGCCTTTATTTGCCCCAGCCACCTATCCATGAATGCAGACTTTGGTGACAAAGTGGTGGGCAACATTTCTGACATGCTCCCAGCAACCTCCAGGTAACTGCATGCCGTCTCGTTGGACATTAAAGCGTAAAACGCGCTGCGACCTACGCCAAAACCGTCAATCACCATGCAGTGCCAAAGAATGTAACCACCGCAGTTCACTTGATCCGTGGCATCTGCAAGAAGCACGTCCCCGTATTTCGCCACTATGGAAGTGATTGATGCAGGAACGAAAAATAGGAATCGCACCTGCGACCCATCTCTTTCTAAAGGCACAGGGCCATTCTTACTCAACAATTCCGAAACCGCGTTTACATCATCTCCCTTCGATATCCTACCTAAGCAATGGCGGATAGAAAAGAGGTCCTGTCGATTCAAGCGTTTGTTTTATCTCTCCAACACATAGTCTCGCAATGCTCCGGTAGTACGGAAGGACTGCATTAAATCAAACACCTGCCGCTACGCCTCGGGAGTCAGGCCCCGCTTACGCACGTACAAACTTGGATTCCCCAGGTGAAAATTATGATTGTGCATCAAACAATGCGAGCCTATCTCATAGCAAATGCCCTTTGCACTGATGGATATGCTCGCTTTACAACCGAGGCTGACATACCTATGCAACATGAAGTAAACATAACACAAAGTCCGCACTTACCGACTGCTACCTTCTCCTTTCCGGTTGCAATGGACACAACGATATTGTACCCATTTGTACCGCATCCGGTCGGGTAGCTCTTGACCTCACCTCTTCTTATATGACACAGGGGACAATACGTCATATTAGTAAAATTTGTCGCCGTCTGAACTTGAAACTGCCTCAAATCTTCCTCGAATTCACAAAACGACTTATAATATTGGCGAAAAGAAGCGCGGAACGAAATAGTATCCTCCACAGCCATTGCAGCGAAACCGAAACAACACCTGCGCACTAAAACAACCACCGTTTCATAAATCGTAAAATAGTGCACTACCATTTTCAGTTCCCCTAAAGCAATATACCTTTAATAAACCCTTATCAAGCCTTAACAAGATATTTCATAACATTCCTCCCCATTATCCAGTACAGCAAACAGTAACGTCACCAAATTACGATCAGCTGCTTTTGATTAATCCGACGCTCTCCCGAAAAGCGTTCGCTGAATCCCCGCTGGCGACTATGTCGTTCCCTTATCTAGTACCTTTTACGGTGCCTTTAGCCATTCTTATTGGGCGGTTGGAAAATGAACGTCTACTTTGCCCATAGATTAGTAGTTTACCGACTGTTCCTTAAAGCGGGACGTACCTGAGGTTGTAGCGATCGAATTATTTCGCTATAAATGAAGAAACGTTGCATATTAAATAAAGCAAAGCAGGGAATTTTGTGTGGATATATGCAAGCATGCATTGTGCGTTCTGTACAAGCAATGAATTGCTGAGCAAGATACATATTAATTACAGGGGCATAAAATAATACGACTACAAAATGGCAATATAAATGAACGAGTACACTAATGACAGGTGCACAAATTGCTTACATTTAATGAAAGCAGTAAAAGCCAAGCAAATATTATCCAATGGTTGGTGGCAACGCATACATATCATCCTTAAAATCCCCAGCGCCTCTGCAAATGTCCCGATCCACCGTTCAGACTAAAAGTTATTTTGGTGCCACCTGATCCTTTATTGTATTGACGTGTAAACGTAGTCACGATGAACCCGACGCTTTAAACATTCCTGAGTCTATCTTTAGCGAAGTCACCTTTTTATCTATGCCTAACCGGTTGACAATTTTGTTCCAACCGTGCCGCTAAATACACGCCGTTCCGCTCTGTTCGTTCGTGCATTCTTTCCATCAGCTCATGGGCAGCATTGTCGTATATGCCTGCCACACCATTTAAGTTAATGCGCTAACAATCGGGTGGTTAGTCCTCACTTGATTTTCCTTAACAGCCAGAAATCGTCGTCTGTACCTCGAATATGCCCTACTAAACACCATGCACTATCTTGGCTGGTATTTATAAAGTTTTTTCTATTTATATTTAAGGTGAGAATTCAAATTCAATAAATGAATAAAACGGAATATCGCTCTTTACCTAAGACACATCTTTGACTTCTTACAATGAACATAGTGCGAGTTTGCAGAATTTCTTAATAAATTTGATGCAGTAAGCATGTAAATAAGCAGAAAAAATTAATGTGCGGAAGCAAATAAGTACGCCGTTGCAAAAGCTAAAAATGATTAATGGGTGTATTTTATCAATGAACGTATGCCAACTTAACATAAGTGTGCAGGTGTCTTCATAACACTTAACAAGCTTATTCGCTGTGCTTAGTGGTGACAGTGAATAAACGACGAGGAAGGTATGCACTATAAAATAATTCCACCTGCAAAATGTCAACTAAACTTGGACTAGGTACGACATTTTGAAATAAACTAAATCGCAAAAATGTGTTAAGTTGACGTTCTAAGTGAGGTCGATTAAGTAAAGTCAATTTTAGTCGCCATTAGGAACTGCAGCCATGGTTGCCATTGGCGCTTGGCAATTGTAGCAACTTACAATCTCTATTAAGCTGAACCTTTGATGTGTGCTATTCACTTGTTACTGCTTTAAAGCGTTGCAGTGAAGCCAATTGCATCTACTGTCCTCGTTGCATTCACAGTCGGTACCCGTTACGTCAGTGCCTAGACCACAGCCTACAAAGTAAGCGCCGCCAGTCAAGAGGCAAACACAGGCGGTCATTGTTAATGCCATCTAGTTCTATTGATGGTTCACTTCTGAGGATACGAATTGTGCGGTTGGCGCTGTGTTGATTAGGCTCATACAAAATCTGATGGCTCTACGCGACGTTTTCACCTGGATTGTCAGTTACTTAATATTACGTCAGAGCTTATTATGTGCAACGCTTAAAACCATTCTGATTTTGCGCGATATGAGTTAAGAAGGCTAATAACACTCCCTATGCTGACATGAACCTTTTTAATTAGTTTAAACATCCATATTGCTTTCGTTGTATTCACTCCTTTGCATTCAAGCTGCAGGTGGATGAGCGCTTAAATGAATCCCTGCTCGGACGTTGCATAACTATTGTCCTTGAAACCACAGGACAAAATAAGCTTAGTATTTATGACGCCCGTTGCTTAAGCCATGAGACCTACTTGCGCAACAGTCCGCACCTGTCATCAATGATCCTTGGTCCAAAAATGGAGCAATTTTAAATGGCATAATAGTTCCTACTGTATGATACACTGTAGCCTAAAATTTCTACTGGTCCAAGAGATTTCGTCGCGTGCGGTTCAAATAATTTCGATTATTTACCACCAGTTGATGCATATTGTTCCATTACGACGACGTATCTCCCAGGTACGTCTATTTAATTATCGAAAACATCCTTTGTAGCATCACCCGTTTAGTATCTAGGATTTTCCCCCTTTGGACTGTCAACTAACCCCTGACAGTCCAAAAATTCTGGAAAGCAGAAGGGATATTCACTTTGACTTACAATAAGCTACAGAGCTCATAGAGAAATGGCGACCTGTTTCTTCATATTTGAACGAATGAACAATAGAAGTGTATACCTTCTCCACTTGTTCGTAGTTTCCTGTCGTTCGAATATTCCAACATGACTGCTATTGTTCTAGGAAGGCAACTGATTTTCGTACAAAGGATTACCATCGCTTAAGCTCATTTTTGTACATTAAAACAGAGATTAGCGAAATTAGAATAGAAAGTCACATTCTGCACGAAATTCAGAACACTACTATACAACCAACCTACTAGCCTCGTCATGTTGGAAGCGCATGATTTTCACTCTCATAATAACCCCGTTTCAAGCTAATTTAGTAGTAACAGCTAAACACAGAATTTTAAAATCTAGACGCAAAACCCTCGAAACAAACTTATGAAACAAACTTATAGTGACCTTGATTATGCAGAAATGCCTGCAAACGGTTATTGTTCACATACTAACCTTCAGTTAAAATTTGCTTAATCCCAGGAAATTTGCGTTATCTAGATTGTCTTTTAAAATGCGGCCTGGTGGAATACTAGAGAAAACTTTCGACGCAACAACGTTACTATTTTTGCTAGCGGAATACATTCACAATTAATAAGGTATAACATTTACCTATGTAATTTCTGACCTTTGTTCCAAAATTAAACATAAGATAACTATTTCCTTTTATCTATTTAAAGACTGTTTACTTCGATTTAACTGTATTGGCAACCTAGACAAGTAAGTTATATTTGGTTAATAATGTTTCATGTAGTTATTTTCTTATGTTAAGCTGATACTATCTTTCGCTGTTAGTCTGTAGAACAATTGCACTTGAATACTATCCATGTATAGGCACTGATTAAGACATTTACACTACTTGCAAATTAGCCTTCGTCCTGTCTTCCTACGTCCCATTCACTAAAATTCTGAGACCGAAGGCCTGCTGTTATCCACAACATAAAGCTTAACTACGCGGCCTCTGGCGGGCTCAACACAGCTTGCCAAACCGCACGCCTATCAACCTGCATAATCAGACCATTCCTACGTAGCAAGCCTGTGCTTGACCCAGCATTGAGCCCCAAAAGTAAGGAGTACGTTTTATTTCAGTTAGCTGGCACGCCATGCTTCCTCTTCCCTTTACCTTCACGTGTCGTTTAGTGTCCTTACTTCCTAGGTGGTTATGATAGCAACCTTCAGTTACCCAAGTGGTATTTTCTCTTCAGTGCGGCTGCCCCTCTACTGCGGCATACTTGCACATCGGACCCGAAGCCCTCAGAAGGTACAACGGGACACATTTTATACCATGAACACTCGTACGCTACGCCTCTCCAATGAACCCAAGCACGTTCAAGCCAAGTACCCTAAATGGCGACAAGGTCACTATTCCTGTGTATCATTCTTTGCCTTCGAAGAGTTTCCATGTCGGGAGGAATATGCGGTCATTTGATAACACACTCCGGCATTACAGGATTAATCGCCTTAACGGGTGAATTCAACGAGGTTGACTTCATCTGTCCCATTTGCCAAACAATATTCGCCTACAAACGCTGCTTGCCCCAGCACAAACGGCGGGCCTACTTCCTAAGAATATAGAGGCGATTGCTTAGCATAATACCCTTGCCACCGGTGAAATTAGGCAACGGGTAAGGTTAAACTTTTACCAGTGCAACGGACAAGTAAGTAAGCCAGAAGGTCTGAAAGCACGACTATCCAGCTTGAAAACATATTTTATTTATATCAAGGGTGCAACCCTTAACCGTTTTTTGGCAGCCGGATAGTATTCCCCCGCATTTACGTAAAGCCCAGCAAACATGCCAGACGATAGTAACACACCTTTAACGAGCGCCACTACTGCTTATCCTAGCGGACCCTACGAAATAAATCCATCCCGAAGCACTACTGCTACACTAGTAACTTGCAATAACCACCTAAGTACAGCAAAGTACTAATGGATCGAACTCCTACCGCTTCAAATACTGGAGTTGAAAACCACGTATGTTAACAACGCTCCGACAGCTATTACGGTGGAGCACGCTAACGGCAATTCCTTATAGGACACGGGACCGACTACCTAATTTATATGTGTTTCCTCAGCTGATGTTTCATGCATTTTCCATGGACGACAAGGGGCTCCGTGGAACCATTCCACGGAGTGTCTTATACTTCAGCGGTTAAGAGTTTGAACCCAGGATACAACCGGTATACTTTGATAAACGGTTGACCTACGGAAAGGAATACGTATATTAGCTGAAGTTGACGGTAACTAAGGGCAACCCTCAGGGGCTGACAAAGGCGCTTTCAGCTCCTTGCGTTTCTGAACGAAGAAATTGCTACTTATTTGTCCGACCACCTTGTAAATCATCGGCAAAGACGTTAAAGAACACCTCTCAGCCTATAGATCAAAAACTTGCATCAAACATTCCCTTAAAACTGGAAACCATTCAAGCACCACACCCGACCACTGAAAGTCATAATTAGTCGACCACGCGTAACGTTTTAATTTGGTCCTACTCAAAGGCTATATGCTGTCCGCCGCTAGGAATCAGCGGCGACAGTATTAATTAAATGCTGACGCACAACGCAAATACAGCAAGAAGAAAAATTGCACGGTTTCAAGATGATTGGAAGTTGGTGGATCCAACATGCAGCACACCCTCACGTCGCCGTGTGAAATTGTTAAAACCAGTGTTGACGGCTATGTCGAGCACGGCTTTACACAAAATGAAAAACACTGCGCTGGCAATACACGGACTATCCCGACATGCTGTCAGCAGGTTTAATCCGAAACGTTACGGCATTCCTTATTACCTGCTTCGCGCGTGCACCATAAGGCACTCATAAAATGTAGGTAGCGTCACCACTTTTCAAAAGTATACTGCTCTGTTGTAACTCGGCGAAATCAGAGCAGCGGTATGCTATTAAAAATATTAAGTAGCGTACGTGCTGCGGTACATGAATCAGCCCACCTAAGCGCCTGAAAACTGTCTGCTACTAGAGCCACGTGCAAGCGAAAACAAGTTCTAATGTGAAGCGAAGCAAGGGAGGACGTTGCTTTTGTTTTACACAACCATGTAGGCAAACAAGTACGCGCCCTCCTAAGCAGCAGCCATTCCGACCAAATAGCAGTGAATAGAGTTGCCACAACCAACGTCCGTATCATCCTTACTGTGTTTTGTCCAACCGGTCTGCAAGCGCTCGACTGTTTGCAGTTGACAGTTAGAACCACGTAGCATGTGATTTGGTACCGAATATGCGTCAGTTATCTTCATATTAGTCGGTGATTGGAATGCCAGATCCGGAGCAACACTTATATCTCGGTTTGACAGTTTTGGTCGCACATGGTCCAAACGGCACCGCACGAGTTGGCTATCCCGCATTTTTGTTGCTTCGACCCGTTCGTTGGTTACCTTTAAATCGGCCGGCTCCCATCCAGAGTCAGTAGGTAAACGGACATAAATTTGGTATGACTGTCACAATTCGGTCCCTGCTAAATTTTCAATATGGTCCCTCCCCCGTTGTTGCTTTTCATTACCTTGTGGCTCAATGGTCCCAGGCAGTAACTCAGACCGTGTGCGCAAGCTTCCAATCTATATTAACCTGGCCGGGCATCAATTCACTTTCTCGTTTAGCATCTTCCGGTACTTCTCCTAGGAACGATCCAAACGCACAGACAGGGGAGCATTTGGTAGTTTTGTTAGAAACTTTTTCATTGTCTACACCATGCCCTTTGCCAACCCATTAGACGATGGATGATAAGGTGCCGTAGTTATGTGTTTAACGCCGTTCGAGCAAAGACAGGCAAAGAATTTAGCGCTGAAAAACCCTGGCATATTTTCAGACACTTTTGCTTTTGGAAGACAATGCGTTGCGTACCTTGTGCGCTGTTTACTTATGGTTGGCTGGATTTGCTGAGGCCAGAAGTTGAGCACTAGTCCACTTAGGATAAGCGTCAACGATCAGT
>CALYDF020008700.1:0-11429 GCA_944474145.2 Dicrocoelium dendriticum
TGGGCAGGTCAGATGTGCCAGTTAACCTCGCGTATTTTCCGACCGGTCGGTTGCGCACCCAGTCAAACGGATGGATGCGCTCACCGTAGCTTGGTCGCACACCGCAATAAAACCGGTCTGCCCAGACTTTAAACGGACACACTGCTCGATGGTTTCAGTTCGCACTCTGCTCCAAAGGCTACATGGTAAGGTGACTGCCGGTGTACGTTGTACTCCTGTTTACTGGCCGCAGCGTTGTACGCGATAAGGAGACGCAGTTGACGCGACTGCAGAGTAGATCGATCACCGTCGACCGATAAAATTGTTCAACCGATACGGTCGACTAGCTGTCAAATCTCTTCCAAACTGGCAAGACGATTTAAGGGATAGGGCGGTGAAATAATTCCTACACAATCCGTTGGATAGAGCTGATAATTCTGAGTCAGATGAGCGGAACGGGCCGTGTGTGCTGTAATGCATAGGGAAAGATCCACTCCGAGACGGAAAAGATTTGCGTAGTTTGCAAAAAACCGATAGTTATTCTTCCAAACTTTTCGCGGGAAGGAGTATATAAAAAAAGTACTGAATTGTATACAATGATTCACAGTCCGTTAAGATTGTAGGTAGCAAACGTACAATTTGTTCGAACTTCGATTTTGTGTCCGCCTGTCAGTAACAAGTTGACAGTGCCACAACACATGACAACCAACATAAAAAGGGGAAATAGACAGTCAGTAGAAGGGTTAGAAAGGTTTAGTAGGATTATTCTTTGTGTAGCAGAGACCTTCCCGGTTGCCCAGGCCGAGGGTTGAGTTAAGGAACCCCACCCCGAGCCTTGGGTCCCAAAAACCTGAAGCACAAGGTAGCGGGACGATTAAAGAAAACCGCTGACAGTCGGGTGGCTCATACAACTTCTTCCTGTTCAGTAGCAGTCCACAGAGAAGACGGTGGCTAGCAAGGTTGTTCACCCACACTCCATTCGTTACAGAACTGTTGTTACAGAGATTGCTCGGTGACCAAATAGCCGGCAACTGGCTTCAACACAGCGCTGTACGAGCTCTGGCGGTGTTTGTTGAATAGCCTGCGTTGTATAGTGGACACCAGAACTTTACAAACGACGGAGTACTAACATATGCTCTTGTATTTGGAGCACCTGTTCACAAGCTCTTTTTGAAGGTGTGGACAATTAACGTATTACACCAACGATACGGTATACTGTACGCTGTATGTGAGAGCAAGCAGAATTTTGAATCTGTACAACTTCATCGCAGTATAATCAGAAATGTTAAAAACGTATCTGCAAATTATGATAATCTAATCTTTCTTCAAGTGCTTATATGTCCGTTTGAAATGTCTGACTTGCAGTTTCACTGGACTCACGAATGTAATAGGTCATGGCTAATGTGTGGCTGTTCTCTGAATCGAATGGTGGTGAGATGTAAATACAAAACGCGTTTGAACTGCTGCACAGCTTTGGCCTCTACGACATGTTCTGGCAGACTGTACCAAACATCTACTACTCTCCGCTCGAAGCATAGGGAGTAGGGTATTCGTTTCACATCCGGCACCACAAGATGATGGAATTCTCTTCTGATCAGACTTCAGAGAACAAAGCAGTGAGTTCTCGGACCAACCAATAGATTCCATATTGAAATAGAGCAAGAGGTAAACCATCAGGGCAGGGTCCATTATAATGTTTCAGACAGCGGAGTTCTTGCCAGATATGTTGGTGGGAGTACACCACTTAGCATCAGTGACCTCTCCAGAAGGAACAAAAACTGGTGGCGAAAAAAACTGTGAGCCAATTTGTTCAGAGCGTCACTCCAAACGTCGTTGTAAAAATATTTTAAAAAATAAAAAAGCTTTTATCCTCGGCAACGCAAGGCACGACTTTATAGGCATGATCATGTTATGATAACAAAAGTTGAACTAAAAAGGTACAAGAATACATGCTTGACATAACAGCAAATGTGTGAGCAACCGTGCATAGGTGAAGTTTTGTAGCTTGTGTTTTTGTATTGTTGTATTTGTGACTGACTGACAGCCTCGGCTATGAAAGAATAGAACACTGATGTCCGTGAATGGAATGTAATTAAAAGAGGTTAGTTCCCTTCAACAATTTGAGAAGCACGGAAAGAAGACGAAGGCTGGTAGATGCATGCATTTCGTATTGTCTCCTCAGTACCACTAACAATAACCGATATGCATAGATATAGCTAACAGTGGGTGCAACCAGACAAGCTTAAGGTGCAAAACGAATGACGCAAGTTCACACCTACGTCCAAGGCAGCTTTAGGCTGACAAACAACTGTTTCTGAACACACAAGGCTGGCTTCATCCGGCTTATAGCGACAGCATCAGTAAACCGAAGGAAGCGGAGAT
Organism: Dicrocoelium dendriticum; assembly: GCA_944474145.2. Lineage (NCBI taxonomy): Eukaryota > Metazoa > Platyhelminthes > Trematoda > Plagiorchiida > Dicrocoeliidae > Dicrocoelium > Dicrocoelium dendriticum. The sequence continues at coordinate 2,362 of CALYDF020008700.1, forward strand.
TAGTGTGACGTAACACAACTTTAAACGCTGAGCCCAGCTCTATCTGATGACCCGACTCTAATAAGTGTTTGCCTGTTGAGGAGGTCGGCGGTCTGCGCGAACATGGAATCTGACGAGGTTGGCAATCTGAGCAACTTTATGTTGAACCCATCTTGGTACATTTTCCTTTATTCGGGAAGTCAGCGTTCTATTGGTTCTGCCTATGTAACCTTCTCCGCAGTCACATACAAATTGGTATACACAGTGTGAGTTGGCCCCAATAGGCTGAGCTTCCTTCGTTGGAGGTATGGGCAAATTTCGGTTGATGACGACAACTTGTGCAGCATAGTAACTTCTTTGTGTAGAACAAAACAATTGTCTGCCATACCTGGACATACTCATAACTCGCAGGGTGGATGGATTGATTAAGAGGTCCATTTACCGAAAATCAACTTGGTCCGGTTAGTACCTGCACTTCACCAGCTTCACACCAGTGCGGTACAAACGGACACTTGTGAAGACTCTAGTTAGTCGTGCCAGACGAATTTGTTCGGCCGACTGTCTGAACGATGAGCTAGTGTTAATTACAACAACACTAATGGCGAACGGCTACCCTCAAAGATTTATCGAGAAACACAGCGAACCGCGAGGGCCAAAGGACTTGGTGCACACGGCAGCCAAGAAGAAAGTGTATATCGAGTTATCTCTCAAAGGTGACTTAGTCAAGCTGAAGACAACTAAGCGGCTACACAAAGAAGTTACTATGCTGCACAAGTTGTCGTCATCAACCGAAACCGAAATTTGCCCATACCTCCAACGAAGGAAGCTCAGCCTATTGGGGCCAACTCACACTGTGTATACCAATTTGTATGTGACTGCGGAGAAGGTTACATAGGCAGAACCAATAGAACGCTGACTTCCCGAATAAAGGAAAATGTACCAAGATGGGTTCAACATAAAGTTGCTCAGATTGCCAACCTCGTCAGATTCCATGTTCGCGCAGACCGCCGACCTCCTCAACAGGCAAACACTTATTAGAGTCGGGTCACCAGATAGAGCTGGCCTCAGCGTTTAGTTGTGTTACGTCACACTAATCTCCGCTTCCTTCGGTTTACTGATGCTGTCGCTATAAGCCGGATGAAGCCAGCCTTGTGTGTTCAGAAACAGTTGTTTGTCAGCCTAAAGCTGCCTTGGACGTAGGTGTGAACTTGCGTCATTCGTTTTGCACCTTAAGCTTGTCTGGTTGCACCCACTGTTAGCTATATCTATGCATATCGGTTATTGTTAATGGTACTGAGGAGACAATACGAAATGCATGCATCTACCAGCCTTCGTCTTCTTTCCGTGCTTTTCAAATTGTTGAAGGGAACTAACTGGTTTAAATTTCTGAAACGACGAATTCCATCTGAAACAATCAGGTGGCTGCATGCATAGTCAGCCTGAGGTGCAAGATGGTGTGCTTACGTGTTAAGATATCGTTTCTATCAAAATGCATTTTCGTGCGTCTTTATCCTCGTTCCGTGCTCTTACTTTTGCTTCGAAACCAACTCAAGCCCTCTGCGGCTGGGGAAGTCTGCCCATCAGGACAATTAGCGGTGAACCACCTTTTCGGCAGGTTGCAGGCAAATCAACAACAGGCAATTCTGCCATAAGTAAAGGGGTCTTTGATGCGTACTCAATGTAATTCCATATCACCTCTAGAACCTGAGGCAGGTAGTGTTGGCAGAGAAGCCTAGTATTTGGTTAACGTCATAGGATTTTGTAGATGTGTGACCTTATGTCGGTAGTACGTAATTCTGGGTGATTCTCCGAAACATGCAAATCTTACCGCGGACCAACGTGTGATCGGAGTCCAGACAAGTTGAGCGATACGAGCGGTAGTCTGTTACACTTCCGCGCCATTTGTAGTGGCGACCACTGGCGTTTGAGAAGGCGGACGCCAAATGACAGTCTGTCTTTGGAATGCCGAAAAATGGTGCTCGAAAGAAACAAGCGATAACCAGAACAAAGTGTCAGAAGCCTGTCACTATTTTCTGATCCACTGATACCGAGGTCAAAACTAACCCCAAGAGAGTGCTTGCTTGTTGGCACTCAGCCCACTCGTGCGTTAAAATCTCCGGCAAGAATGACTATGTCAGACATTTTGGAGGAACGCAGATCATATAGCTGTTGTTAAAAGCAGTCCTTGACTGAATGCGGGGCTGCAGTCTGTGGGAGCGTAGGCGGAGTTGACGAACAAGAAACGCTAAACCTCTCGACGCTCACTTAGCTCACATGTACCTCGTAATATGGCAGCACATATCCGACTGTTGACTGGGATCCAGTCAAGCGAAGCAACCTCAGCCCTGTCACTCAGTGCAACCCCGACACCAGCTTGGCCAGAAACGGCGGCCTCTGGGTCTCCGGAAAGGCGTAAGTGGTATTTGACATCAGAGTTTGCCGGAGAAGTCGTTATGATGATGGTACTGGCGTCTTGCAACCTGGTTTCTGAAAGGCAACAGAGGTTTACCGTGAGTGTCTCAAGGGCGTGGGCCATGCACACTTGCCGTGTGATCTGCATCAGAGTGCAAACATTAAACGCTGTAAGACCGAATGGAGAACCGGTTCGAAGAGAAGCTGGGGTCTTGGGGGAGTGTGAGATAGCTCTGATCACCGGGCATCGAACACCGAGTTAGACTCTTACGCCAGGTGTGACGGTGAGTAGTATGTGGTGCAATCTGCGAGTAGAGATTGGGCAATGGAATTGGATGGGCCGAGAGATAGCGAGAGAGAAAACAGCTGTACACTCCATCAATACATCTATTGGGAGACGTTCAAACGCTGATTGCAGTAAGCTAATGGTGAAGTGCATCAGGCGTTTTTACTTAAGTAACATTTCTTACATTTTTGGATATGGTGAGACGATGGGTACCGCAGGCCTATTTCGGTTCACGAAACAGCAAAAATGATGTATCACAGAAATACCGGTTTTTGCTCCAAGCCTTCTGCACTACAGATATTGTTGAAGTCATTTACCAGCTTGTGTGGTAATATGGTAACGAACTGCCGAGCAATTCTCGAGCCTGCAGAGAGACTATGGGTTGTGTGGATTGCACGAGGAACACCTTAACACAAACAGTATGTTCGGCGTAAACCTGGAGATATAAAACCATGCATGAATGTGCACTGATCGTGACCTTGTCAACGTGTGCTTGTTAAACGTGCAATCTTGTGCTCTGTGTTAAATTGGACTTATCCCCGCACCCTTTTAGAAGTACGCTCAATCGATTAGGATCATCGAGCTTGATTCAACGAGACCTATATTTTCGAAGTAAATCCAACGACACGCTGGTACACCACAAACAACGTCTTTGGGAGTCTATTCAGTAAGGCCAATGTGTGTAAATATGCCTATTTGATTTTCATCAGTACCTTTGTGATACAATCTGACAGCATTTTTAGGACTACTAGCCATTATATACGTTAGTACTGTGCACCACTGTATACAGTGGCTTAAGGCATTTTGTTGTCACACATTACCACCGTCGTGTTACGTGCACAAAGCCTGTGATTTGGCCTACCCGTGCGCCTAGTGACGCACCACTACCAAACCCGCTGACCGGAGCAGACAATGGAGGCAGCCCAATCGGCGTGACCAGCGCAACCTAAAAGTGCATACGAAGTATTGAGCCATGGGCCGGAGAACGTTGCCAATCGTAGCTCAGGCAAGCGGGAAACAGAGATAATATAGAAAATCACGTGTTCATCCTGTGTCAATTCCTACGACGCCAAAAATGTGAACATTAAACGTAATGTAAACAACAGCGTACCGACAGATAGGTTGTGGTTTTGTGACCTATGTTCAGATACTCTCATAATTATGATTGTTCAAACGCTGACGCAAAGGTGTGTAAGGTTGGCTATTACGTCGGAGAGCAAAAGGAACTGATCGCGGTATTGGAGGGGGGGTGGAATCTTTGAACTCAAGTTACAGATTATAGTATTACGTAGCCCTAATGCCAGATCTATAAAAAGGCAAAGGTAGAAATTCACCACATCTAGGCTCACTCAGACAGCCGTCAAACGCCCGGAAAAGCACTGTACCCGCGTTTCATCCTTTCGGGAATCGTCAGCAGTGTGCATTCCATCGGACCCTGGTAGGGCTCGAACGCGCAACTCGACTGATGCCAGTCCGTGGTTGAGACCACTGAGCTGCGGGGGACGGCAACGACCATCGTAAATAAGTCACTAGCTGTGATATAGCGCCGCTCACTATCCACGGACTTACACGTTACTGCCGTGCAGATGACAGGGTAGCACCCTCACCAAGCGACGATGGTCGTTGCCATCCCCCGTAGCTCAGTGGTCGCAACCACGGAATGGCAACAGTAGAGTTTCGGGTTCGAGCCCTACCAGGGTCTGATGGAATGCGCACTGCTGACGATTCCCGAAAGGATGAAACGCGCGTACAGTGCTTTTCCGGGCGTGTGATGGCTATCTGAGTGAGCCTAGATTTGATGAATTTCCGCATATAACATTCAACTCCCCATACTACTTTTCTGCAAAAAGGCAAAAGCGCTCTAGAAAAAAACGCTACACAGTCTAGCGAAAAGAAAACACTGTTAGTGACAAACAGTAGTGAAAACAGTCCGGTTGAACGGTCTCTCAAGTGTCACGAAATGCTGCAAAGCATGCGGAGTTACGCAATAATTACACGATCACCTTCGTTAGTAGATGGGCAACAATACTTGACTCCTACAGATATTGCAACCAACGGTGTAGTATGTAAACATTCTTGATGTAGCATTGGCCAGTCTTCCACGGAAGACAAGTCAGATACTTCCACACGACAAACCTCCGCTCACAAGGAAATGCAAAACAAACATTTACTACGCAACCAAACGTCCAAGAGTCCACCAGTGAATCGTTAACAGGAAGACAAACCGAGGGGCCAAACCGCTGGGCTGTGGTAACCTGTGCACTCGGACTGAAAGTTCTCCAAATTAGTCTTACTCGCCTTTCACGAAATCCATCATCATCGCACGTAGGGAAACCCCGGTTACTGCGAGCAACAGCTGGCAACACACGGGACTTGGAAGACGTTACCTTAGCTAGCCAAAATTTAGTGAACTCTTCTGTTAGTGCCCACTTTGTTCCGGACAAGGCATGGGCAAAAAGGCAGAGGCGAAAATCTGACCCGAAGGTGTCACGAAAAACTGAGACCAAGAAAGTGGTACCGGTTCATGGTGCACCAGAATTACAGCGTAATGACACCAGTGAGCGACAAAAACACGACGTTGAAGAGTGGAGGCATATCACAGAAATCAATAACATGCAAAATTCCGTCGCTTTGGAAGTCACTTGTCTAGTTGCCTTCCCAAAACTACCACGGCAGCGAGCCAAGAATTTTTAAAAGTTTCCTTGGCTACGTCCGAGATGGTAACAATGGCAATCCAAGCGTGGCATGACATCAGGAACTTGGGCCTCCAGAGGTACGCTTAAGACCATGCCTCCATGCAGTACAAAATTCAGGTACAGAGGAGAAAATCTCGGTTGCGCGTACCTCAGACCAGTCAACCGCAAAAACACACGTTTCAAAAAAACGCCAACAGTTCGGCAGAATTTGTGCCGGTCGCGCACAGCGACCCGAGCCCCTAATTCATAAACAAATACAATGCTACCACACCAACGCTCAGGACCTCTACTCTAAGCTGCAAGAAGTGTGCAATCGAGATGAAAGATAAAATTGGGACATCATAGCAGTGACTGAAATCTGGCTCTCGAACGACATACTAGATTCAGAGATTGAACTCAATGGGATGTTAGTAATTCGAAATGATCGTCCGCCTCGCAGTGATGTTTTCATTTACTATCGAGATTAGCTAAAATGTGAGGCAATTACCGAGCATTCCCTTGTTATCACTGACACATTATTCTGCCGACTGCAACTAGCAGTTCGAGAGGTTGGAACAGAGAAGACGAAAGATTCCTGCCTTTTAGTAGTTGTCTACAGACCGCCGAACTCCTCCGCAAATAGTGATGACATTCTGTTAAACGCACTCCACTATCCAATTTCAATAGCTTATAACGGGCGATTTCAACGTACCTTCAATTGTGTTAGTGCCCCTAATGGGCCGTCATTTAAATCAAAACTTGAATTGATGGACATGGTAGTTTTGTAAAACCATGAGCCTCGATTAAGCAGACAGCGCGGTTCAAAGAAGCCATCATTACTGGATCTAATCGTGAAAATGAAGAGTTGATGGTTGAGTCAGTCGCACATGATCCTTCACAAGGCAGTAGCAAACATTTGGTTATGCGTGTTATGCCAGTGGGTGCCACGTATGCAGTTGAATATTGATTCGTCAAAACAAGCGGTCACATGATTGGTCGCCGATGACCTTGCCTTACCTTCCTTATTTCATTGGATTTGCGTTTATGCATATCTAGCCACAGTAATGTAGGAAGTTTTGATTAAACTGTTCCATACTATGTCTGCGCGTTCTGTTCCGTCCATCGGCTAAGGGCCATAATTAACAGTATGGTCGATAAAGAACGCGAAACCCAACGAATTGTTACAGATTTTTCCGGACTTCACAACCTAGCGACAACCGTTGACTGGGGCCTAGAAACTCACAGTTCGGCAAACGACGCATGGAATAGATTAAAAGACAAAGTTAACAGGGTTATAGAAGCAGCCACGAAAGTTGTATCATTACGAGTATCAGCCGGACCAACAATTTGATCCGAAGCAGAACAAGTAAATGGATCAAAGAAGAGATGAGACTTGGTAACATACGGTAAGCCCGTGATACGTCGTGGCAGAATCACAAAACAATCAGAAACTTCTGCACGCCACTTATTAGGGCAGAGAAGTACGAGTGGCAGGAAAATATGGTACTCAAGTTTACGGGCAACAACAAACTTCTATACAAGTATGCGAACAATAAAAGAAAAGTTAAACCTGAAATACCAACACTCAAGATGGCCAGTGGATTAATGATTACCGCTGTGGATACCTCGAATCCGCTACTCCTGCATTTTGGCTCGGTGACTACAAGTACCATGAAACCTTTGTTCTTGCAACTCCCAACAAATGCCGTTGGCTTATCTAGTGTCACTTTTACTCTAGAGGCTGTCGAGAACAAATTATAATATTGCCAAGAAAACTGTGACCCGGGGGATCGACAAGATCTGCCCAAAGGTACTTAAAACTCTTATCGCCAACATAGCAGTACATCTTGCAGCATTTTTATCGGCTCTGTTTGACTCGCATACACTCCCATTTGAGTGGAAAGGAGGAACCATCACTCCGATATACAAAGAAGGTAAGAGATCGGATCCTGTCAGCTACCGACCCATTCCTCTCCTACCCATTTTATCAAGTGATGGAATCGGTAGTCGCAGATGAATCGACATGATTTTTGAAAGTCTGTAAATAATTTCCATTATCTAACATGGTTTCCGACGCAGACGATCTTCCCTCATCAACTTGCTCCTTGCCCGGGATTCATGGACCAGAGCAGCTGATGAAGGAGTCCTCACAGATGTGATTTACTTTGATTTTTCTAAGACATCCGACAGGGTTAATCACTCCGTTCTCCTCTAAAAGCTTGCTGCCTACGGTATCTATGGTTCCTTGCTCACTTGGTTGAAAGATTACCTACAATGACAGAACCATCACGGTAAAAATAGCCAGCACCCACTCGGAAATCCTATGCGTATCCAGTGGTGTACCGCTAGGATCGGTCTTCGGCCCGCTACTGTTTTTACTCCACATTAATGGCCTTCCAGCAGACATTCTATCTCCGATGCAAATATTTGCAGACGATGCGAAAATTTAGAGAGCGATTCGTTTAGCATTAAACCGTGTCTATCTCTAGAACGATCTGGATCGGGTTAACGAATGGGAAGAAAGGAACAAGCTCCCACTGAACAGTGTAAAGTGCCAACTGCTGATGTTGCGTAGCAGCTGAAGAAACACAACTTCTGGGACAGCACTTTTGGGAACAGTGGACTAGTGAATGAGATTTAGGGATCATCGTTCAAGAAAGTTTTGGCAATTCGCCCCAATGCAGCGAATGTGGCGAACTTGAGGCTTCTGAAGCGAGCTCTCGGCACCTTTTAGTGACGGCTAGTACCACAGTTGATCAACAAATATCTTCGTCCCCATGTTGAATATGCGTTTCAGGCCTGGAGCCCATGGTTAAAATGAGATGTTTCTCTTTTGGAGCAACCCAGAAGAAGAGCTACCAAGGCAACAGGTGGACAATTGTGATGGTTGTACATACAATAAGCAACGATTGATTATTGTTATTCTTTTTCATCAATTGACTTAGAATATATACCCGCGAGGTTCGAATTCCAATTCGGGTGTTCTTCCCACGAGTCGAGACTAGCTTGGATGAAGCCTAATTATATTTCGAGTCCGAACCTACTACAACTATCCAGCCTCAGTTACAAATTGCGCCTTCGTTTACTTGGTGTCTTCTCCTCAGAATACTGACGGCTTTGCGGGGACCTCGTGCTCACATACTAACTGAAAAGGCGCATCACTGCTGACCTAAGCCTTTTACAAAAAACGTCGAGGCCATCACCTATAACTAGTGACGCAACACTCTCGTTTGGTTTGTAGGAAGTATTTTTACTCTCTTAGAATCTGTTCCCACTTGAATGCACTACGAACACGTGTGGTGAACGCATCAGGTATCGCAACATATGTGAGAATTCGAGACTTTCATCTTGGTGCTAAACACTACACAATAGTTTGCTAAAGTGCAACATCTTTACTTCTGATGATTCACGTTACACGCAGGAACATTTTTGATTTTAATTTCTTGTGGGTCTTTTAACGATATGCTTTATATCCCATCATACACTACTGTAGTGGATTTTGCTCGCAACCCATCAGCGTCGACATCGCTGGTATGACTCATCTAATTCTCAGCTGATCGGGTTTGTGAAGAACATACTGAATCCGCAATAGATGAGCACAAAAGACAAAATGTGCAATTGGGTTACCTGTTGGAATCAGGCATCTCGTAACAGGTCATCTAGGGGACAATGCATGTCGAAATGGCAACCATAGTTTACGTGGTAGACTAACAGGT
>CALYDF020008701.1:0-11416 GCA_944474145.2 Dicrocoelium dendriticum
CTGTTGTCGCTGCCCAGTAACTGCAGCAACACATATCACCTGGGGCAGCGCGTTATAAAACAGGTGAGCAACGAAAGAGACTTAGGGGTCAACGTGCAAGAAGTTCTGGGTAATTCGTTCCAATGTACAAAGGCAGCTAACATAGCGAACTTTAACGTGAGGCTTTTGAGGCGAGCGCTCGGTATCTTCGAGCGGCAACTCGTGCCATTATTGGTTAACGCCTACATTCGTCCCCACCTCGAGTATGCGGTGCAGGCATGGCGTCCGTGGTTAAAACGGGACATTCGTCTGCTGGAGCAACCACAAAGAAGAGCCACTAAGGCAACACGTGGTCTATCGGGCCTTAGTTATGAACTGCGCCTTCGCTAGATCGGTCTGTACTCCTTAGAATACCGACGACTTCGCGGTGATCTGATCTTCACTTACTGGATACTAAGAGAAGAGGACCATCCATGTAAGTCGCTGTTAAGATTATCTGCCGACAAACGATGCCGAGGCCATGCACTAAACTTTTGACTCAATATTCCCGTTTAGATTGTAGAAAGTTTTTTTACGCTCTTAGTGTCTCTCCGCACTGGAATGCACTGCCATCGCATGTGGCGAACGCACCAAACATTGAGACATTCGAAAGACTATTGGACTTGCACATACATGATACACATTATATAACGGTATGACAAACTGCAGTGTCTAACTTACTGATATTTTTGTGTCACACCTGAAGCTTTTGTTTTCTTCCATTTGCCATCCTGTGGGTCTTGTAAAGTTATTGCTTTTTATCCCACCATACACTATTGAACTATTGAATATAATATGCGTACCATATTTCGTTATCCAAAGTTATGCTTCAATGATCCCAAATCTGAGCAAAGCATAAATGTAACTAAATGTACAATCTCACCGAAGCATCTGAAGCACCAGATTTGTAATGATTAATGTTTCTCCGATTGGCCAAACACATGTGGCTCGCAGCAACTCGGTTGTACGAGTACTAATCACCGAGTGCAGAAGCTCAACTTGCCTATGCATTGGATGGTTGACATTTTAATTACGCAAACCACCCAGTTGCTAAGTATCTCATGAGATAATTTATGTTACAAAGTCAAAAGTACTAATCATCTATACAAAGGTTGATACATTTAACGTATCGAAGAATCAGTGAGCATGAATATGAAGACCAAGACATTGCTTCTTTGACATGGAGACACTACGTACAGACTTGCCATTGATCGATACTGATTGCTTTATATGCCAGCAGGTAGCGGAGCACAAGGTTAGTAACACACGTGTTCCTAAATGCGAATCTGATAATGGCCAAATACATGAGTTATGATTGGTTTATTATACCGAACAAAATATATTCATAATATTTCTTTCAAGTCAAGCAACTTTCTATACCATTTCTCGTCACATACACAAGTACTAATGATGTAAAACAGACAGGTCGCTGAAACTTAGTTTCTTTAAATTGGGATATCGATTATGAACCATAGAACAGAAGCCTGCAGTTATCAATGAACCAGACTATGCCGGCTGCTAGGGTCCTCTTTCATTCCTAGTATATACTGTTCCTTCTACAAAACGCCAAAAACAGAATCCCAATACGTTCAGGATCCTTGGTTCCACACCACTACATCTGCTTCTGTGGTCCAGGTTTGTTACTAAGGAATTAGTTTTATAGTTGATCCTACTTCTCTGATTTTATAGGTTTAAATAGAGCAGGATCTCTGTTTTGACGAATAATACCGAAGAATAAATTGTAGACATATATTCTCGAATTATCTCACCACAATTTGTTGTTGCAAAGTCAAAAATGCAGTTCTGCTCACCAAGAAACTTAATTCGATGGGCGTTACCATACTATGTCTGGTTAGTGGAGCGAAAGACGAGCTTGCACGCAGTGTGGCTACTGATGCTAACGAACGGTTGCCATGGTTTGCAATAATAATGTTTCAAATGCGAACAAGACTTTAGAATTTATTGGTTTAGATGTGGACGTGATTATGAATTTTTCTTATATTAGCTGATAGATGGCAGCATGTACATCGTCAGGCATATTTGTGTCCTTCACTGGCCGAGGTATATAGCTGCAGAGTTCTGCTTTTGAGTAAGCTGTTTCAACTTCGCTTGTAGTCTTAAAAGGAGGACAGTGGAAAAACTATGTTATTATTTGGTTGTTGTGGCACTGCAAATGTTGCTAGCTCCTGAGGTAATGATAGGGTATATCTACAGGTTTAAAGCAAATTTTTATATTCTGAAATTACCTGTATCCTAATGTAACGTTAAGCCATGTGACACTTGTCCATCCTTCACATATGTAGGCGAACAGCCACAAGGGACTGCGATCTAACTGTAACACCAGCTCACATGGTTCCAGAGCCAGAAATGCCAATTATCCTCGCACATCCGGATACCGTGGCGGGGAGCTGAATAAGTAACGCTGCATTTTTTAACCATTAGCAATGTAAATCCAGTCGAGCTTTAGCTTTAAATAAGAAATTAGGATTGTAAGGTTATTAGATTGAAGTGATACAATTACAAGGTTGTTTTAACAGGTAATAGTCTAACAGTTTCATAGTAATTGGTTGCAGCTACATTCAGTCAGGTTGACATTTCGTGCCCGAAAACAAAAGCTAGATAAATAACTCTTCCATTTCTCGACGCTGTGGGAGATTATTCCCAAATAGTGAAACACGAAAATATTTACCGATTTTCACTTAGTCTCCTCTACAGGTTAGATGGGAATATGCATTATGCTGTATCAATGTCAATTTCACACATGCACGCGTTTCAGGATGAAGAGCACAAGATTGTGCTGGGGTGATATCCACCGTTAAGGGATGCGCCGTCGATTTAAACCAGCGCAGTCTGAAGGAGGAAATGGTACATTTGAGAATGAGCCATTCTTTCAAACTCCAGCTGATGCGCAATCCAATTTCATCGATCCACTAGGACACCTTCAGAAGTCCCAGTTCGTAGTGGGGTCAGGGAGAAACTAAACGAAGAATAGTATCAAGATAGGTAAGAAACGTCTATAAATGATTACCAGTAAAAATAATAAGTGTAAATAGCTGGCAACTAATAATTATAACCTATAGACATCATCTAACAAAGAATACATATGGATTTCTAATACATAAAATTTGGCATGCCTTCTTGTAATTTCCCTTGTTGTTGTTTTTGATGTCTAAAAATGCGGACTCATGCAGAAAGCCTTAATTTGCAAGCAAAATATTTCAAAATAAAAACCAAGATTCTAATGGCGACAAGCTATGCGCTAAGTATAATGAGAGCGAAAGTTGCATCATTTGGTAGATGACAATATTTTAGTGTGACGCAGCTATAATATGAATAGCGACCTATAAAATGGCAATATAATTTCTAAATTTTCAAACGAAATCTGAAATGTGTGGTGTAGCAGAATAATATATGTGGTCATGAATTACAGTGGAAAGCATTATGGCCGTTATACTCCGGATTATTACGGCATTCACGTAGTCTTTTGTGCATTAACAGCCATCATCACTGTGGTTTTTCTAAACGACGTTAGCTTTTATTACGACAGGGTAAAGTACGAATAATAGTATAAGAGTGGAAGAGAAGGTCTATGAAAAATAGAAACTTGGTGTCCGCCCATCACTGAACCTGGGATTTCACAGGCGCGTGGTGACAAACGGAGCTAGAGAAAAATAGAATTTCATGGAGATTGCCAAGGTGGAGTGTAGCGGCGGTCGAAATTCCTAGAAGTCCCCCTGTCCGAGATGACAGAGACCACTCTGACATACGGTTAACTTTCCTCCAAATTTAAAGAAATCTGAAATAATAAACAGCAAAATGATAATAAGGTACGGAAAAGGATCAAGCTTCTCATTCTACCAATTTTCCAGTGTAACATTTATCGGATGACGAGCGTTCAAGTCTGATAATAGTTAAGAGACGGTGGAAGCTATGATGAGGTGAAGTAGGGTGACACATACCTGGGTCACATTTGTTGTTCCATCAGAGGAATAAATAAACAAATATCTAGAATGTTATGATATGGAGTATAGAGGTGAATATTTTTCAAAACAAGACCGGGCAGAAAAGGAAAGCAGATGATCAGAAACTGGTGTAGAACGGCCAGGAGACGCAGTGAAAGGAAATGAACCGAAACCTACTCACGCTAAGCAACACAGTAGACCAAATGTGGCAAATAAAATATTGAACATAGAAAGAAAGAAAATAAATAGGACAGATAAGCAGGGTCAGAAATTACTGTGCTGCGTGAGATCTTTGCCGAGCAGAATTTTGAACGCGGTAGCTGTGAGGCTTGGCCTTTAATGTTCTATGAGGCCTCACTCATAATTATCGTCTAGAAATGTAGATTCCCCCAGTATACACTACACCTTCTCCACGGTAAGGTGGTTTAATGCTTAGGCTCAAAATATATATTTAGTGTTTTTGGATTTACTGGATTCGGGCAGCTTATTCTATAACATTGTATACCTTATATGAACGAATTTGGCGTGCAACTTTGTACGCACGCTAGGGACAGAAAGCTGGATGTATATCTACTTGGATCTTGATGGTATTTGCTAAACTGTACTGTAGCTGGCTCTCCAGAACTGGTCTGACATAAGCAAACAGGTAGATACGATTAATCTTAATTATTTTCAAGCATAATGGTTCAAGCTTTAGCAGTTTACAACATTGTGAGAAGTCAAGGATCCAAACCATAAAAGCCGCTTGGTAACAGCTCGTTGTAGGTCATCAAAATTGATTTTGTCATACATTTTTCACTTCGTCTATACTACTGGTCAAGATTCCAAGACTAAACACGCATATGTTTTATACTTGGCCAGCCTAGAGTCATTCAATCGTAACGTATTAAAAATAGGTGCTGATAAATCTCACTTATGCGGTGACATGAGGTACCTGTTCGGGGAAATTCAAAGCTTGAGTAGCGAACTCCGAGGTAACGAATCGTTGTGCAGCAGGTAATTGGTTGATCATCTAACATCAGTACATCATGAATAAGCTTGCATCTGAAGAAAAGGGGTTTACTTCTGTCAACCGAATGTCATTTTCAACTCTCGGCACCACCGCTGAAGGGCAAAGAGCACTATGTGTTTTTGAGCACCGTTTACTTCATTTATGCTATCAAATGCGAGCGCAACTTTGATATCATCGGCGAAAAAAGGGTCTGCCATTTTGGAAGATTCGGAAAATGTCACACATGAATAGTAGGAATAGCAGTGGGCCTAAAACGCTTCCCTGTATGACGCCGATGGTTACTGGTATAGGTAAAGATACGCTGTTTTGCATTCTGACACGTCGGGTGCGTGTAGACAAGAAAAATGACAGCCATGCTAGTAATCGTATAGCAAACCCATAAGAGGTTAACTGTGTTTGGTACGCGGTCGAATGCTTTTCTCATGTCTACCAAGGGAATAATCAACGACTGCCCGGAGTCAACCGAGTTGGTTAGGTGGTCCAGAAATTCAACTTATTAAGTTTGACGCGGACGACCACGGAGGAATCCATGTTGCGACCTGTCAATCATATTTTGTGAATTAAGAAATTCCATGACTGTTTATCTGATTATTCGTTCTATAATACGAGTCAGTATGGAAGGATGTCTAATGGGGTGGTAATTAAATAGCTTGTGACATGATCCCCCATTGTGTCGGGGTAGGACGGTTGCCCGATTCCACCTAGCAGGGTATACACAAGTTTAAGATTGGTGGTTTTACGACTGGTAACAAGGTGAATATTTTTAACAGGAACTGGGGAATATCGGGTGCGCGTGTTCAAGCAATTCTGGTGGTATGATGTCAGGTCAAGGTTGAAAAAAATGCTTTAGGGTTGTTACTTGCCTGTTAATGTTATACAGGTTAGACACAGCTGTATCTGCTGATGAGTAGAGGCAATATTACTTCTGCAACACATACGCATATATTAAACGAGGAGGAGGAAGGCTTATTAAATAACTCACAGAACACATAGGGGTCGGTAGTGAGACTGTCGTCTGGTGAAGGAATGTCTTTGGGTTGATGACGTTTTGCCTCGTATGTTACTTGTTATGTCATGTAACATATGTCTGCAGTTAGGAGCTGCTAACGACTTTGGCTCTCAAGCTTTCTTTCATTCCGGTCTTGCAAATTCTTGAGAATCTTATCAGTTTGTATGATCGCATATATTTCAATCATTTTCTTAAACCTAAAGCGCACGTGTTTTAGACGCACTGCAACAGCTTTAGAAATGAGATTTTGTAGACCCGGCAATGGTTGCTTTCTATATTGCAGTGATGCAAGCAGGTCAGTACATTAGGTCAGATGTTGGTGGAGTTCATCAGCGACGATATCTGGACAATCTGTACGGAAAAGTCATCCCAGTCAAGGGATCTGTTAGTCATACGGAAGCTGTTTCATTCAAATTTGCAATATGGTCGATATTGGTGGGCATAATGAGGGATTGTTGACGTTATTTGGGCAACTTTGAAGGTTAGTTGGATAACCTTATGGTCGCTTCTAGGGAGATTACTAAGAGTCTTGTTTGTGCACTGGATATGGCAAAGGTGATATACAACTCCAAAAGGTTACTGTCTCTATTGGAAGAGCATACTTGTGGTGTCCATCCACGAGTGTGTATTGAGGAAAAAAAATCCGCTGCTTAGCTGGTGCTGTTCGTTTCTTGCATGTTGAGATCGCCCCCAAATATTTTTTTGAAAGAACGGCAGCTCAGTATGGGATTCGATTTACAGAGACCGTGGTGCAGGCAACATATGATGAAGCATAGTCTGTTGATGGATGGCGGGAGTTAGAACTGGGCTTATTCTACAGGAGTGAGGAGATTTGTGGCAGTGTACTGGGCTCCAAAAACCATGTTATGCATTCTGCATTCCCAGTAACTGGTTGATATGCGTCAAGAGGATGAGAAGTAGGATGGGCGAAGGAAGGCTCCCAAAAAGGCAATTAGATGTCAGCCGCATGTTTGTAGAAACATATTGCGATGATCGACTGCATGACTGAGTAAATACTTAAAATGTGGTACGGGTTGTTAGAGTGAGATCCAATGAGAGAGTAGCTGTCTCATATTTGCTCATTAGCAGTTGTAGGTAGTCCAGTAAGTTATTCTGTGTTAACTCACAACTTTCTTACTGTCAACTGATCTATTTCTACTTGTCTGAGACGACTGCTCATCATAACTGTTAACAACCCTAGATAAGGACTGCCCAAGTTGTTAAACAACATGATGAATTGTGACAAGCAATTGTTTTGTCTCATTGAAAGGCACCGAAACATTTACGTTTCCTGCGCAGATTTTTCCTACTGTTATACCCCACGTCAGGAATTGGTAGACCATCCAATATACTTCATCGGAAATGTGCTCAGTATATATATATAGTAATGCCGGGATTGAATATCTACATTTCACTTGACAACAACCAGGCGGCTCAACGGATCCTGCATTCATCCAATTTTCCAATAAGAATAGATAATTTGGGTGCTGAAATTACGTTGGCTGTGGTCAGGCATGATTCGTTTATCTGTTCATAACACAGGTAGAATAAGCTGAAAACCTCTAACATCTTCTTCCGAAGTGTCACTTACCTGACTCAAGAGGAGGAGATAATCAAGGTTTACCCCGGTATTGTTTCATTAGCCTGCAATATGAATTGAAATAAGGAAGGGCATTTATAAATTCTCTGACATGAAAACGCATCTCACTTGTTGTTAAAATATGGCCAACTGGTTATTGCACAAAGTTTTCCTCGTATTACTGATATCAACATTTGTCTTAGTTACTTAAATCAATTTCTAGCTTAAATCGCAGTGTGTACAATGAATTTATACGGGTTAAGAAGCGTTGCTTTACAAGTCCCGTTGGATAGTTGCAAGAGATATCAACATAACAATAATAATGATAAGGATAAAAAATAGCTACTACTTTAAATATGAAAATAAGGACCTATGGTTTGCTCTGCTGTAGTCCTGCGATCCCCTTAGATTCACAGCACCCACAGTTAACAACAAATAATTCCATGGCAAATTCCAAGTGTAGGATGGAGATGTAGTGTTAAGTAACGAAATGTAAGTGGAAGAGTGCATCGTCCAGCCGTCTTTTAAATACTGTTAGTGTCGATGCAGAGACGACCGATTCTGGGAGAGTAATCAACAGGTGACAGGCGCGAATAGAAAAGCAATTTATGCAGCGCTGCAGACGACTGTATTGTTTTGCGAGTTTTAACGAGTGGACCCTCAGTTTTGTATTGCTGCTGAGTTGCAGTAAAGGGCGGCACACATGATGTGGGTCTCGCAGAGTCAAGTATGCCATAATAAGGTCACGTAGTCTGCGATCGCTTCCACTGAACAATCCTAGTCGTCGCAGCCTCTCCTGGTAGGAAAGGTTGCGCATTCCCATTACGTATATAATGCCCGAAGTTGTGGCTGCTCCAGTGCATTAAGGTCGTGTTTCAGCCATGGATGCCAGGCTTGAATTGCGTATTCGACATGGAGCCGAACATAAGCATTGAGCATTTGTCGAAAGATGGAGCTGTTTATTTGTCCAAACGCCCGCCTCAACAGCCCCACGTGTTGATTCATCGTCTTCTAGGCCTTTTCGGATTGCCTGGAGCAACCGAAGTTATCTTGAACCAGGACACCCAAGTCACGTTCGACAGTTGATTGTTGTAGTATATTCGTTCCGAGTCGGTATGAGTAGCTGCTCTGATGTCGGATGGAAAGCACCTTACATTTACTGACGTTAGAAATGCAATAAGTTTTGCGTCGACCATTGATACACCGTATCTAAATCACTCTGAAGCACATGTTGGTCGGCGTTCGCCTGGATCGTGCGCCAGACCTTGATATCGTCGACAAACATTAGGAAATTTAAAGCGATTCCCTGTGCAAGGTCATTAATAAACATCAAATACAAACGTAGACTTAGAACTGAGCCTTGAGGCACACCAAATGCAATTTGTATGGAGTCCGTTAAAGAGATCCGAATTCTGACCACTAATTGTCGTTGAAGTAGAAAGTTGGCGATCCAGCTTAAAAGAGGGTATCCGATCCCGTAACGCTGCAGCTTGGATAGTAGTATCCAATGGTCTAGACGATCGAAAGCCTTGGAAAAATCCAGATAGATCACATCAACACCTTCTCCAGCGTAGGCTGCCTCCGTCCAACTACTGCATGCAATTAGTAAATTCATTTTACATGCCCGCTGTCAACGGAAACCGTGCGGCTCAGGTGTGAGGATGCACAGTTTTCCAGATAGCACACCAGTGCCTCGGCAACTATGGATTCCATGACCTTGGAGAGTATAGGAAGAAGGGTTACTGGGCGGTAGTTGGAGGGATCATTTCTGCTTCCACCTTTGTGAATCGGAGTTATTATTCCAGGCTTCCGCATGCCTTTCTCATATAATCAAGGAAAACCAACCGGCCAAGGAAAAAATCATCATCACAGCGCGTGTTGTTAAAAATATTTGTGTTTGGTCTTGGTAAATTCCATCTGCGGCGTTTCGGTAACCGTTGATGTTATTCGACTCATAACTCTACAAGCTAGACAGAGAGATTCGTTAGTCCAAATTACCGTCTGATCTTAATTTTGGAGACAGCCAATGGTTAAAACTTGTGCCAGTAATTATTGTAATGGATTCATGTTCCAGTACTGCTAGTCGTTGTTGTACCCGCTTTCCTCGGGTAAACTGACCTGTGGCAGTTTCATTGGAACCACTTTGGTGTTGATGTATGAAAGAACTTGCACGTATCTATTTCAAAGGCATGGTACGGATTAAGATATCTAGAACGTGACAAGACATTGTTCGCGCTGGGTTCTGTCGTAAAGACATCGTTTCGCTTCGAACCGCAGCATGGTGCAGTCTACGATAATCCGTGGTCAGGGTTCAAGCAGATCTTGCATGCATCACGGGTGGAATAGTCAATATTCATCTTAGTCACGCACACTTAAATAGCTGGATATAGTTCCTCTCATTCAGGGTTAAAACTAGAGTTGCTGCTCTCTGTCAAAAACTGATGTTTACGGAAGCCATAAATATTAATAACTAAGAACTGCATCCAGTTAACTGCATCTCCGTTGGAGGATTTCTGTAGAAATTCCAACATTTAGCACCCAAGGACGCCACCGTTCCATCTCCAGTCAAATGGTCAAGCTGAAAATTTTTGACACATCTAATAGACTTTAGTTAAGTGCATGGTAGGGAGGAAGGCCGGAGCAGATATTTTTCAATGTCGTACAACTCATGTCCCAGCCATTCCGGTGGTACCAAATTAGAACGGTACTGAACTGCTTCATTACCAACAATGTCAATGTCCTCAACAGAAACCAGCTCTAACCAGATTTGGTATTGCAGTGACCGTTTTGCCCGCGGTTATCGGACTTTGCCTAAATAGGTGACAATATAAGAGGGAGAATGGGAAAGGCAATTTTCGGCATTCACGTAAATGGAAATCATTGGGTCCGATTCATTCTCAGCTCAAATAAAGACAAATATATCCATATAGCCGACCCTTCCATTAACTGCATATTCTTTTGGAACACTATTAGATACCCGGGAAATTTGTCAAAAAGAAAACAACCTTCGCCGAACTCAGTTGTGTGCGGTTTAGCACTGCCCGGCCGCAATAGCGCGGTTTTCTGCCACCAGATCAGAAAACACAGAAACTTTAAGCACGTGTATTATACTGAAATCAAAGAAGACGTTGTAGGAAATCCCAGCATTTCCCAGGAATGTTTCAGCTATAGTTCAAAGCAGACCTAATTGTTATGGAATAAACAATCAAAGGGGCTTTTCTTATAGATCAAAATCTCATAACAAAAGTTCCCTCTTGGATTTTGTTTTGAGTATTCTGGAGTGCCAGCTCCATTGTTTTCTTTGGAACTAAGATAGTTGTGATAACCCATTGTGCCTTATGGTTTTAAGATAAACTTATTGCTTGTTTTTATCTTTAATTTTGGTTACATTACCTCGTTGTGACAAAACATGTGTAAAAATAGTTGGGTGAATTCCTCAACCAAATTAAACATCTTCCAATTTGTTTTTAACTGCCAGCCTCAAATGAAAATCAAAGTATGCGACCAAGTCTAGGGCCAAAAACTGTCTCTATAACTACTAACTCATCTCCCTTAAACACCATCACATTCCATCAAATTCATAAACAATAAACAAAATGTGACTGCGAGAAGTTAAGGGATATTTTGCTGGTTATTAGGTTGCGCCTGGAGTATTAGTGGATATTCTTATTTAAAATATACTTAGGGCGTGAAATATTTGTTTGCTTGTTTTGTGGAATAATAACAGGTATAATAATAGCATGTCAACGTTAAGCACACTGATAACAATAGTTCGAACTTATTTGTGGGGCCAACATTTCTAGTAAAATATCTTTTTAATGGAACGATTAACATGA
>CALYDF020008702.1:0-11402 GCA_944474145.2 Dicrocoelium dendriticum
ATTGCTGCTGAAGCTTATGTCCTATGGTATCACTAATTCGCTTCTAGACTGGTTGTCTTCCTACCTCGAGGGTAGAAAGCAAGTAGTCAAAATCGGTAACTATACATCTGAAGCCACTACAATCTCTAGTGGAGTGATTCAAGGTAGCGTGCTAGGCCCGCTTTTATTCTTAATCTATTTCAACGATCTCCTCGACGAAATCTCGTATGGAAAGCCGTACCTTTTCGCAGATGATGTTAAAATTGTGTATTGTTCCACCCCTGGGCAACGTAGTCCTAACAGCCTATATTCAGTCTGACTTGTCCGCATTGGAGCTCTGGAGTAACTCCTGGAAGCTGCACTTTGCCACGGACAAGAGTAATCTATTGTACTACGGCTGACCCTTCTCTAAACATCCTTACATTAAACGATACCCCTATTCCTGTGTGTGGCGCAGTCCGAGACCTTGGTCTAAGATATTCTGCCTCATTTAACTTTTTAGAGCATGTTATATTCTTGCAGGCTTCTGCCAGAAAAGTGATCGCCTATATAAGTCGAACTCTTATTTTGAGGGATTCCAGGCTTCAAGCCTTTGAAATATGTGTTAGGCCGAAACTTGAGTACTGTACGATAGTGCATAGTAATCTGAGAAAAGTGGATATTATAGCACTAGAAAACATTCAAGGATCATTCACAAAAAGGTTTCTGAACATGCCTAATACTATGACATACCGTGAGCGTTGCGAGGCGCTAAAACTGGAGCCGCTATGGCTACGCAGACTCAAACTTAATCTGTGCCTTCTATACCGCTTACTATTCGGATTGACCTTTACTGCTCAGCCACAACTCGAGTTTCAGACTCGTATGCGCTATGAACTAAGAAACAGCGAGCGCACAGTGAAAATACCAAAGTCTCGCACAATGCTCCGCTCAAAATTTTTCTCTGTAAAATACGCGTTAATATGGAACAAACTTCCATCGAGTGTTAGAAACTGCACTACCTATGCACAATTCAGACGCATGATTAATATTCACCTGACTGTTGCAAACATCTGGTCAACACTAAGCCAAACGGTGACTCTAGATGATTTGTATGAGAAAGGTCCTGGATACGTATGAAAGTCACCATATCCTCTATTCGTTTCAATAATATAAGATTACCTACATATAATTGCATTCCTGAGTATATATTTGAGAACGATCTTACTCCTATTAATCCGTTTAACCAATTCTGTTTTCTCCTTTGACGCACTGGTTCGTTGATGCACTACGCCTTCCAAGCTGATGTCTCTGTACCATCGTCGTCACTTGCCAAGATTTTCCATCAAATTGTGACTGGCCTATTGACTGCTAATCATTTCAAAACCATTATGGAAACCTTTGATCAAAAGACGAACAATTAACTATATTATGCGATCACGTTGTACATGTTGATAAGACCACCCAATTGGTCTTTGTCTCGCACTGCTGAGGAATAAAACGTTTATTTATTTACATATATCTTTCTACCCCGATTTCTTGTGGGTCCGTGAGCACAATGTGTTTCTAAAACCTTGTGGCCGCATCGATTATACGCTCTTTTTTATTGTGAAGTTGCAGCACTTGTAATTCGGAAAACACATTCAAATCACGCGCATTCGGACTGCATTAAATTGCCTTATGCTTTGATTTAGCATTGTGGGAGGCGATTTCTACATGTCGTATAAAGCCCACCCAGAATGAAACTCAATGATTAAAAAGCAGTGCTGCTTTCGTCATGTTTTAGAACACAGCATGGCAACTATGCCAGTCAAATGCGTGCGACCGATGTTAGTAATCGTTGAAATAGGCGATTGTTTGTCAGTGCATGTAAGTAGGCAGCGATTAACTAGGCGGATAGTTGGTGCTTGAGCTTGTTAACGAAATGTCAATCACACAACCTTACTAACTGCAAGTTCTTTGGAAGAACCACGATACCAAGGTGAGATAAATATGTGGGTATTGTCCTCATTGCACCGTAGTAGGAATGGTTAGCAGTACACCTCGTGAACTGTGCATACCCCAGCTACCTACGAGCGGAGACGGATAGTACGACAACCACAGATACGGAATACAGAGCTGTAATAACGGATGGAGCCGGAGTATGATGTTCACCAGCGAAACGGCTGTCTGCGCCGAGCGATACCAGTAGAAAAATCGAACAGTGACGTCTGTTAATAGTGAAAGGCAATGCAAGCACGATTAAACAGAACTTGTTAGTGTAGTTATAATAGCAGTGAGCCGAACCTTCGAATGAGAATTGCAGTTGCAATGGTGTGGTAGTATATGTGGTTATATGGAGGAACAGGAGGTGCGGTGGAATGGAACGAAGTTGGAAAACGTGTAGGCAGTGGTTGGGAAACTTCTCAATGACCAAAATAGACGAGTACCGAAGACAGCGAACGTAAATGTTCCCAACTGACCACATCGTTGCAGAACGAACTGATGAAAAATCACTGCATAATGCTTATTGCCAACAGTCGTATGAATAATATATAAGCCAAACGACTAAGGTAGTGAGTGTATTTTTCCTAATCTATTACGTCATTGCAGAACACAGAAGAAAAACCGCCGTATATAATAATCATTACAAACTAGCGTATGAGAAGCATAGAAGCCAAAAGACAGAGGTAAATACGGAGAGGTTATACCAAGTTCCAGTTATTCGGCTAACCACCTAAAATCCATGGCAGTGTGGTGCGATGGCATAAGTCGTTGTGCACTGCATGCAATTAGTTCTACTGATGTTATGAGTGCGACGAATTATGGAGCCTGATATTCATATTTAATGTATGTATGTATGACGGTTTTGATGCTCCTGTGCATGAAAGACGTGCAGGTTTGGTGAATGCGGTAGTACGTATTCACAATCAGCTGTGGTTATTTCGTTGACAGGAAAAGCACCACTGACTTGTGCATCGACCGAGCAGTTTGCCATGTACGATGGAACATTTAAGTTGTGTGCGTATTTTGCACTACACCGAACTGTAATGTGGGCCCAGCAACACGCAACCTACATAACACTGCTATATCCGTTGCATCAGCCTTGTGTGATGTATAATATGCGGTTAGTGAACTTGTTGACTATCGTCCCATGACGTGGTACGAGAGAAGATACCGGGATATCAGACTAATAAGCCGGTCGCAACCGTTGTTCACTCTTCAAGATTGAAATGCGACCTGAGTTCTTGCGCAGACTTGCAAGACTGTGCACGCCTGCCGCACGGGCCACTGGCTGCCACGGTCTTGCAGGTCTGCGCACGCACTCAGTTCGCATTTCCACGTTGAGGTATGGTCAATGGTGGCGACCGGCCTGGCTGCTTAGACCGTGCAGGGCGGCTGGCGGTCGAAGTCACTAAATGTTGCCTCGGCGTAAGGTCAAATGATGATGAACAATAAACAATGGTTTATCACGGGTAAAATAGCAGGTGCTTGACAAGTCCCGTAGGATGGTTGGAGTAAAAATTAACATTTGAAGGATCATCGGTTAAGTCAATCGGTATTTCAAGCGTCCACCGAGTTAAATGCCCCACTGCTTAACGATCGTTTGAAGTGGGAATGGGATGTGCACACGCAAATTAGTATAGAGAGATGTTATAGTTCAGTAAGTGCGTAAGAAATAAAAAAGGAAACGACAACGCTCTCTCGTTCGTTTCTTCATTTGACAGATGTGTATCTTAATCCACTTTAGGTACATCCAGGCTAATCACATGGACACTTCTGCATGTATCCTCACCGCCACGTTGCGGAGAGTGCCGTTAAGCACTTGGTTAGGTTTGCGCTATTTCGTCCTCCGAATGGAACGTACTATATCAAGTAATGCAATTTCAAGCTGGAAGTGTTAGATAACGTTCGCTAGGTGAACATGTGCACTTTCCTGATGCTGAAGGTAAGTGGAACGGTTTACTTTCGGTGGTATCAAGTTTGTAAATAAGATATTTGTGTTCTCGAATGTTTCGAGGCACACCAAACCGAGCAAGAATATCACTCCCTCATAAGTGGACGTAATGCGATTTGGAGCTTAAATGTCGAGTCCTGATTCGGAACGTACGCTAGCTCTGACGACCTTTTTGAAAATGAACCACTTAAGTCTAATCTACAGTATCAGCAAATTAATCACGAATGCCAACAACTTTTAGCTTCAAGCCTACCTAAACGCGGTCCGCCAGTGTCCGAAATGCCTTCAACCAACTAATCACAAACCACCTACCTGTAATCTGCAGCTCATATTTTCCCCTGTACGAGACCACAAACAAATAAACTTACGTGCAACCAACCCAATGAACAGTCACTCCATCTCTACGTGAAGCTTCTAACACACGCGACCAGATCCGGAATCTCCAGACACTTAATAGACTTGCGTCTCGCGTCCCGTGATGATATTGCAGCGCACCTGAAAAACAATCTTTCAGTATTTTACAGCTACTTTAACCTACAAAACGTCCACTTGTTTTACTGACGGCAGTTTCGTTGTTACAAATTGTTTTTGGTGAGTACCTTGGTGCACCGTCTCTCGCTCTTGTTGATTCCTTTCCTATCTTTGTAGACTGCACAATACACGTTGCGTTCAGTCGCCTCCAACTTCTATACTGTCCCGTAGTTGACACGTCTCTAACGTGTCATTGGATTACCGACTAGTATCCCAAGCGCCACCCAACAACTGTTGACCCCGGTCCAGCACACGCCACCCGCCATTTTGAAGTTTCCTTCTGGTGAGCTGGTTAGTTACCTTTTGATTCACTACTCGTGCTCACTTTGTTTTCTCACGCACCACATTTTTATTCGCTTTTTGCAATGGATTATCTAGAATATAAGCTAGCTCCATACGCGGTTAGCGCCGTTGAGCCTGTCATGGTCAATACTGTTGCGTTAGCCACCAACTTTTTGGGACACTGATCGTTATGGTTTTTGCACCCAGAATCTATTTCTTACATTCGTAGAATTTCTTCTGATTTCGCCAAGTATAATCTGCTAATATCTCGCCTTCCTCAGAGTGTATCCTCGCATGTGAGTGACATCATATTTTACCCCCCTTTTGTAATGAAAAAAGAGACTCTTATTCAGCGAATCCCGCGTTCTTACTAGGTCCGTCTGCAGCGACAATTCAGTGATCTGCAACTAGGAGAGAGAATGCCATTACCCTTGTTGTGCGAAAGGTAACACCTTATTGGCAATTCCAACATGGACGTAAGTATTCTCCGCGAACTGTGGATGCAACGCCTTCCTGAAAGCACTCAGGCCATCCTTGCAGTAGCAAGCGACTCGACAATCACAACAATTGCAGATCGAACAGATCGCGCCATCGAACGGCACGAGTCAGAGACTGAAACCAAAGCACCTAAGCAGGTTTGGGCTAGCGCAACCACACCGACACCTGAAACCAACAAGCCATCAATAATAGGCACATTATAATCGCAGATAGCGTCGCTTCGGCGTCAGATCGAGGAGCACACTTCAAATCGTAAGCACCGCAGCCGCTCTGGATCATCGGCTCGTCGCAAAAATCTTGGTGCCCCAGGTTGCTGCTTTTATCACTCGCGTTTCGGTAATAAAGCCCGTAGGTGCGTACAGCCATGTAGCTACCACGCTAAAGATGATCCGCCACGTCGGTCTGTAATGGCTAAGAACGATGTTGGCAAAACTCAAGGCCGTCTCATCTGCACTATGGATTATGATTCCGAGACCCAGTTATTAGTTGATACCGGGACAGAAATCAGCGTCATTCCTCCTACGCCAGGTGAGCCTACCGCTTCCTTGTCAACAAGCCTAATTGCTGTTAATGATACATCAACAGCCACCTACGATCATCAGTCGCTTATCCTAGACCTAGGTATTCGGCGCACGTTCCGCTGGGTATTCACCGTTCCTGCAGTCCCCTTTGGCATCATCGGCATTGACTTTCTCAGGCATTTCGACCTCTTGGTCGAAGCAAAACGCTAGATGATAGTCGACCATGCAACGAAACTCAGTGTACGTGGTATCAACGCCGATATCGCATGCATAACTCCGGTATACGTCTTTCCCTAGACCTCGCCAATCTCTTTTCCTAGAATTGCAAGCTCGTTCAGCCAATGAAGGCAGCTTTGCCCATGTCATCCCAAGTCACGCACCACATATGGACAAATTGCCCACCGGTCTCATGCCGTGCACGCTGACTATCTCCCGAGAAACGTAAGGTAGCTAGGGCAGAGTTTGAGCACATGCTCGAACTTGAAGAAATCCGCCCTTCCGACAGCCCTCAGTCATCTTCCCTGCAGATGGTTAAAAGAAATCTGGTGACGGGCAGCCTCGCGGTGACTACCGCGCACTCAGTGGGCTAACCGTCCCAGATGAATTGGCGGCATCCGTATTCGGAGTTGCTTGTCATTGTGACCTCCATAGGGACAGCCACAGGACGCCTCCGCCTACAAAGCGGACCATGGGTGGCTTGCGCTGCACCACCACCACACCCCATATCCGGTGTAAACCCAAAGGAATAGGACTGTGATGCATGTGGATGGGAGCCACGTTTCATCAACGGAGCCGGCCCACACTCCTTCAACAAGCAGGACAGAAGCATCCCGGCCATATTGGGAAATCATGCACACCAGACGAACACATGGCGGTGGCTGGATTGTATTCCGCTCCACACAGGATGGAACCACTATTTGAGCCTAGCACGGCCACAAGGACCGTGCACCGCGTCCCCTCCAGCAACGACCAACGGTCTCTTAGATCCAGTATGGACGAGGTAGTGGGTAATAGACAGGTAGGCACCTTGTCAACATGCAAATCAGGCGCAGCCAACCCGGGGAACTCTAACAACATCTACTTCTGAAATGCAAGATTACTAAGCACGCAAGCAAACGTACCACATACGCCGCCCTTTTGGTCTGGATCAGTAAATCAAATGGGAGTGTACGCATCGTGCTTTTAAGATCCATCTGTCAAGTGAGAACGTAACGCAACACGAACAGATGTTAGCCGGACTTGTAATTTAGACGATTCCCATTTAGAAATCGAGCCACCAGTTAATGGTGTCACGGGAGTGAAAATGCCATCAGTCGGAACTGTGGCGCTTACAAGGGTTTCTAAACGGCTTTCACTTAGTTATTCAACATATCAGTTGACATATTAAACGTCCCTGGTTCAAGTTGCAGTGTTGCGAGCGGGCATTTGTTCACACTTGTGTATGCAATACCACAAATTAGATGGAGAAACAATAACGATCCTGATCAATAACACTACGAACATGCATGAGTATGGATTGGAGGTAAGAATAACAGACATATTCCACTAGCGTTGGAAGATCTCACGTACAATTATAAGCAACCAATACGACTGTCGTTGGTTAGTCAACATTTAAACGTGAACCTAAATGACACCCATAAATTTAGTCAGAATTGTGGGCATCATCAATAGATAGAGACAGATGGAGAAATAGGGGAGAAAATGCCATCAATGGGGTTACCAGGTGGAATGATGCACAAATATGAGGTACAATAAAACACTGATCTCCTATAGTTAGTAGGTGCTGCAGATGCCGTCTGCTATATGCATTAGAAGGGGGTAATAACACAGGTTCCCTGATAACCGCTGTGATGTGATCACAGGAAGAATACATCTAGTAAATCCCGCTGCGCCCTGTCCTACATGCGGCTTTTGAAAAAGTGCTCAAACTGTTCTATCCAATTTACAAGAAGCAGCTTGCATAACACCCAATTACTCAACTGTTGGCAGATGTGGCTGTATACTCAACAACTGTGGCGATAAGCTATTTATGTAAACGACAGACTCGTTGTGAGGCTCGAGTGACACGTAAAAACTCCCTGGTCCAATTTAGAACGGAAGCCGAGACGTTAACTACGGTACAATTAAACAAAATACAACTTAAGTGCAATATGTACATACGTTAGTTAGGGGTACCCTATACCACACATGCAGCACCGTACCGCATGCCTCACAGGTAAGACGACATTCAGCAAGCTCGATCTAGTTCGCGCCTATTTCCAGATACCTGTAAAAGAAAAGTACATTCCTAAAACAGCTGTCATCACTCCTTTCGGCTTGTTTGAATTTTTAAGAATGCCTTTCGGACTGTGCAACGCCGCACAACTTTTCCAACGATATATCCACGACGTCTCTCGTGGTCTAGACTTCGTTTATTGCTACCTCGATGATATTTTAGTAGCCAGTTTATCGGGAACAGAGTACCTCGACCACCTCCGAGCTCTCTTCCAGCGCTGGACACAACGCGGTGTCACTGTCAACGCGACTAAGTGCAAACTCGGCAAATCAACGGTAGAATTCCTAGGCCACCTCGTTCCATCGTCTGGTATCGAAGGACCATGCAATCTAGGACTTCCCAGCTCCGACTTCGTTCAACCATCTCCGTCGATTTTGTGGTTTGGTCAACTACTATCGACGCCTCATTCCGCGCTGCGCTCAGCTCATGCAGCCTATGACTGACCTACTCAGAAGGAATGAACGTAAGTTCGCTTTTCCTGATAAGGCACAGGCAGCCTTCGTCGAGCTCAAGGATGCTATCTCCAACATAGCCCTTCTCGCTCATTCGGAATCGACTGCGCCCCTTCCTATCATGACTGATGCCTCAGACGTCGCGGTAGGAGCCGTCCTCCAACAACACGTTGGTGGGCAATGGCATCACCTTGAGTTCTTCTCCAAACGCCTGCAGCCAGCGAAATCCCGTTACAGTACGTTTGGCAGGGAACTGCTTGCTATTCGACACTTCCGACACACACTCAAAGCCGCGTTTTCAAGGTCTACACTGACCACAAGCCCGTCTTTGCCTTCAACACTGCTTGCGATAGACATTCACAAAGGGAAACAAGACACCTAGACTTTGTCACTTAGTTCACTGCTGACATACGTCATGTCTCAGGTGTCGACAATTCCGTAGCCGACACTCTCTCACGCACCAACCTCATCCTCCAGTCTTTGCCCACCGTCGACCTTGCGCCATGGCATCGGCTCAAGCTCGAGATGAAGACATACAACGCACTCTGCAGTCCATTTCGCTGCATGTGCAACCTGTTCCCCTCCAAACCACGGAAGGAATCATTCTCTGTGACACTTACACAGATTACCCTAGATCCCTGGTGCCCGTCTCCGTCAGACGCACAGCACTCACTATCACATCCCGATATCCGCGCCTCTTTGAAACGGGTCACCGAACGTTTCGTTTGGCCACGCGTACCTGGGCTCCCGCCTGCCTTCAAGACTAGCGCTCCAAAATACATTGTCACACCCGCAGTCCTCTAGGCTCATTTCCCGCCCCGGGCTCTCGCATGCACAGTTAGACCTAGTAGGTCCCTTGCCTCCTTCACGCGGATTCGTATACATTCTTACTTGTGTAGATCGCTTCACTAGATGGCCAGAAGCCATTCCCGTAACAGACTGCACAGCTGAGGCTGTTATCCGGGCCTCCCTAGATCGGTGGGTCTCGCATTACGGATGTCCAACCAACATTACAACTGACCGAGGAACGTCTTTCGAATCTTCACAATTCGATACGTTTTGCAGCTTTTAAGCTGCCGCCGTCCAGCAGCCAACGGTTTAGTTGAACGTTTCCATAGACAGCTTAAAGCCTCGCTCTGCGCCTCCTCCGACCCTAGCTGGAGCGAAAACGTTTCGCTCATACTCCAAGACATTAGCAGTAGCATCAAAGCTGACTTGCAATGTGCACCAGCAGAGCTGCTTTACGGCACGACGCTCAAGTTATCAGGAGAATTCGTTTCACCTCCCGCATCGTCGGGTATGTCTCCGCCTAAGTTTGCGTCATCTCTAGCTCAACGCATGAGTTCACTACGTCCGACTGAGCCCCGTGGGCAGACTAGAGATGTGCAAATGCACAGCGGACTCTCTACCTGCACTCACGTCTTCCTCCGCACCGACGCAGTGCGGCGCCCACCCTAGCCTCCTTACACTGGCCTTTTCAGTCCTACGACGGAATACGAAACATTTTACTTTAGACGAGAATGGTCACAGAACAACGGTGTCCAACGACCGCCTCAAAGTGGCTTTCTTTGACAAGCCACTTGTAACTCATCCTGATGCTATCACACAGGCACCCGCACCTGCGGTGAATTCACAAGCACTGGATACCCCGAAACACTCCGTCCCCCTTGAATCTCAACCTACCCCGCCTCAACCCCAGGCAACCGACCGACGCGGTAGACAGGACAAACGTCCGGTCCATTCTACAGATTTTGTTAAGGTTTGCTATTTTCATTACCAGGCCTTTTACGTCTTTAGTTGTAATCGTGTGCCTCATCCACAAACGCTTTGCAAAATCGAAAAAATAAAAATATTTTGAAAACCTAAAATTGTATTTGCCTTAATCATGCATGCCATGTTCCATTCCGGCGTCAAGCCAGTTACCCCGACTCTTGCCCACCCATAATGAGTTCTACCTTCCAGAAACTCAACAGCTGGAAGTGCCAAGGCAACCCTCGAGTGACTCATCAACCATCTTAAGGCAACCCTCGAGTGACTCGCCAACCGGCTCAACGCAACCCCCGAGTGACTCGCCAGCCGGCTCAAGAACCCTTCCTGACCCAAGGAAAGGTCAGTCGCCCCCGACCGCGAACGGCCACGGTTGGATTGGTCTCCAAACACCTGGCTACTCGTTGCCGACGAGGACACCCGGATTTCTTCGTCGGATGAGTATCGTGGACTGGAGTGACACCTCCCAAGCGCACCGTCGGGTCTGCAAAGGAGGGAATGTCCTGTCGGCCTTTTTTCTGGATTAGCCAGTTTTCTTTTGCAGTCCACAGATAATGCACTCTGGTCTACAAGAGCAACATAAATAATAAATAGCAAAACCCTGGACCCAGCGAACTCCGCTACACACCCCATGCTACTATTCGCACCAATCCTCACCTGTTTTCCCCACTAATACCTCCATCGAAGGCTTTCATCCTTCATCCTTCTAGGAGGAGGCCCTTGTAGTGTAGCTAAAAACACATTTTGACTATTTTGCAACACTGGATTTTATTGTCGTGTTAACCTTCAAAACGTCCACTTGTTTTACTGACACGGCAGTTTCGTTGTCACAAATTGTCATGGTGTGTATCTTGCTGTACCGTTTCTCGTTCTGGTTGATTCCCTTCCTTTTTTTGTAGCCTGTATAATACACGTTGGGTTCAATCGCCTCCAACTTCTATAAGATCCCGTAGTTGACACGTCTCTAACGTGTCATTGATTACCGACTAGTATACCAAGCGCCACCTAACAGTGTATGTCCGAGAACAATGCAGTGTGCTTACGATGTAACGTATTCAATCACTGTTCATCCTCAGCATCCAGCTCATTACATAAATTCCGCCATCAACATTCGGAGCGGGACTTGGCCCAGCGCGGAGCCAATGACAAAGGCTCAGAACAGTGAAAACCCCAAACCAAAT
>CALYDF020008703.1:0-11425 GCA_944474145.2 Dicrocoelium dendriticum
CCAGTATCCCGCAGATAACTCAGTACCAAACACACTTTAAATAGGCAATCCAATTAGGAGAAGGCAGCAGCCGCGTCACTAGTGTCTACTGCGAGCCATGTCCTGTACAGTCTCGAGCCGATCACAAGGCGAGTCACGTGGACTCCAGCCCGGGAGGTAAGACGAACCAATGGCACTCAGTTTGGTCGTCGGTGACTTCATTTCCCGCTGCCAAGTCAACTTCTGTCCACCGCGAGCCTCACGCCACCCTACGCCTGGCAGACTAAACAAGGCCCTCCTAGGTAAGCGGTGACCAGGCATACGTAGCACGTGCCCAAACCAACGCAATTTATTCAGTGCTATCCGTTGTTCTAGGGAGCTAGCAGGTTTATCACTACCTAGTACTCGCCTATGCACATCATCGTTGCGGACACGCTGGTACCATCCGACACCAGCATTGCTTCGTACACAACGATGGTCAAAGACTTGAAGGCGCCTGAGATCTTCAGACCGAAGTGGGTCGAGTCTCACTACCATATAGCAGAACGGCCCTCACTGTGGCCTTGTATACACGGCCTTTCAGGAGAGAAACTCCCTTCTGTCGCCAAAGATGACGCAGGTTCAAGAAGGTAGCTCTGGCTTTTGCAATGCGTGAGCTGACGTCAGTTTCTATACGCCCATCATTGCTGATGCAGCTGCCAAGATAAGTGAAATGATCAACCACTTCGAGTTCCTCTTTAGCAAGCGTCAAGGGGTCATCAAGTGGCTGGTGGTCCTGTAGCAACGCTTTGCACTTTGAAGGTGTGAAGTGCATACCAGATAATGGGACCACTCTGGACAGGCTATTCAGGGTTTATGTGCCGCCCCAACAATGTCGAAAAGCAAGACGATATCGTCCGCATAACCTAGATCAACTAACCTTTCACCAGGCAGCACTTCAACGCCTACATCGGAGAATGCCGACCGATGGGAAGTCGGCATTTACTCGTTTTTCTTGATGGGTCAATGATACTTCGTTCGCAACTTCATTCGGCCAAGGTGCGTCCCAACCTTTGTTTAGACCTTCGTCAGAGTCAATTAAAGCGGCAGTAAAGTTACGCATTTGTACATTTGTCGGTATGTTTGCTGCTTCAGTTGCTTTAATATTTGAGCTGTGCAAAGTGTTTGCGACCTCTAACCGAATTTCGGAGTGAAGATGTTTTCGATTTCTCCGTCATCGATTCAAAACATCCTTTGCTTGTTGATCTGACTAAACGACAAGTTTTAGGACTCTAGGGCCGCATCCTCTATAATTTGGTGAGAGGTATCCTGGTGAGCGATAGTGCCACAACATTATCCAAAGAAAGTGTTTCATGAATGAACCGCCACTGTCCTAAATCATGCTTTTCGGTCTCTTGAACATCGTTAGAAGGATGTTCTGGCACCCCATGTACGAAGATTGTGTTTAGGCGATTTTGCTTGCTGTGCCCTTCTTCGGTGTTTCGTTTTGGCTGTCGCGCGCTCCAATGGACATCAGGATAGATAGGTATCCCACAGGATCCGTGTTTTAGTGCGCTTGCGAAGAGCAAAACGTTTTCTAAGTCGGTGGAGGATTCTAGAGTTACTCGAATAAGTCTAGGTTCTCCATAGTGTGGCGAGTTCGGATGCCGAGTAAATCGTAACAATTTTATGGGCTTGGCTTTGATACTCATCTGCATGTACAATGAGTCTTGGTCGTCTGATAACTTATCCCGCATTGTGATGGCGGTAGATTCAGGGACGTTTGAGCATACAACAGTCCGGGCGCTGTTGTTGGATCCCTTTTCCGTCGATCTACAAGGTATGGTACTCATTTGTCCTGACTTGTTGACAAGTGATTGTTTGCTGTTTTGCTCTCTATTCGCGTTAACAGTGTTGACACTGGAAGGGGACGCAACGGCGGTCTTCCGGTGGCTTCTCGCAGCAATCTCTGCATATGTAACCGATGTTCTGGGAGGCTTAGTCTCGACAAGAGATATTTGAGCTACAGGGACCAAGAGTTGGTGGTGGGCTGCTTCAATCTTGTTAATGCTAGATGTCAGATCTAGAGGAATTTGCCTAACCAGACGTTTTGAGTGGTGCCAGATTTTCGTTGCCGTGAGTACCATTTGATTCTCGTAGGTACAGTCTGTTTTCGCCCAGGGTTCTACCAAAGTTGGTGAAGACAACAGAGATAGAGAGGTGTCTGAGTGCGGTCCAGGAAAAGTGGATTGTTCAGCATCCTGTTGTTTAGAAGCCGCTATGCTTCTGTGATGCATACCCGCTTCCATTGAAGTAATTTTATCGTTTATCCTCTGCTCTGCTTCTGTGGTTAACCAGCCGCATTTCTCAGCTGGGATAAGCAAGCACCTAACGTGGGGGATGGTGGAACATGCAGTACAGAACCAAAATGCATCTTGGGAGCTATTTCGCTCCCGTAACGGTTGTTGGGACACTTTTGAACATTACGTATGATACCATTCAAAACAGTGCGAACAAGCCAGACCGATTTTTACTACTCGATGACATTCGCCTAACCCGCAAATGCCCTTCGCTTGGAGTCTTCGGTTTCGCCTTCCTGCCATTCAATTTGGTGTTGTTACCTGACTTAGTGGGTTGGTTGGCGTTCTGTACTTTTACAGCTTTGAGAGCGGCGCACATCAGTCAGGCGAGCGTGCTGGTCTCAAGGTCAAATGAGCGGTCGGCGAGGTCTCGCGGTCCGTGTGCTGGATAATGCAGCCGCACTGGCTGACAAGTTCACGAGGAATGGCGAGTGACTGGAAGCTGAATAGAGCGCTGAACACAGATTGACAGATTACAGATTATTTCACAGCTGTATTGAGAAACACTGGATCGGAGTAAGCTTAGGCTTTTCGGCCCGCCTCGAGAATTCTGTATCGAATGGTGTCACACAGAAAGGTAAACGGTTCAATATGGTTGAAGTAAACGCTTGTGCTTAATCACAGATGTCTGTGAAAACGGTTAGTGATGGCACAGTCTCTAATCGCAGCAGATATTTCCACTTATGATGGATCACTATGTAGGGCTGGTAAATCCGGTTCGAATGAGCGTACAGTGACAACGCTGCGAGAAGATGGAGAGAGGATAGAGGGGAATAATCTAAATGAACCAGGAGCACGCACCTCACGTATGTGTGAGGATGACTTTGGAAGCCCAGATGACAGCCAGATTTCAGTGAACGTCATTAGGTCCGGTTGCTGTTCAGAGATAAGGAGTGGAAACTCATCTAGCTTGTTTCTGAGACTGCGTACATTCGCGGGTATTACCCGTAGTCCGTTCTTTATGTTTGAGGTCCTGAAAGAAGGAGAAGTGGCCTCCATCGAGCTCTGTATTTTTCATTACGCGAAGATCTGTTTCTCCGTTTGCGCGCCGGGTTCGTAGCTCGCAGACAGCTTGCCTCATTCGGACTCGGTTCTCCGGGGAGGGGTCTTTCAGAACGTAGGTTTCTCCTTTGAGGCGCGGGGCCCGTCTCAGGATGCGTTGGCATTCTTCTTCATCCAGAGAGAGGATTTTCAGAGGACAAAACTCCTTTTGTTTTCTAGCAAGACGAAAAGCAGAGATTAGGTTTATTCCTTGCTCACGCGCATCAAACGATATGGAGACCATTCGTTTAAGGAAGGCTTGGTCATCGAGCATCCTTTCAGCTGGAGTCTTTTTGTTGGATTCTGGGACGTTTGTGATTATCAGGCAGCGGTTGCAAGCAGGCGGCTTGTCTCGTTGCGGTGATGCTGGCTTTGGTTGGTATTTCTTTTCTCTGACAAGTTCCTCAAGCTGCGCTACTCTATTTAAGACTAGCTTTAGTTCCACATTTTTGGTGTTTGATTTTATCTTGGGTCGGGAGATCTTCTTCGAGACCTTGTTCTCAGGTATGGTTGTCCTCGCTTTTGCTGAGATGCTAGCGCTCGCGACTGCGGCATAGGACTTGGGCTTAGGCATCAGCCCATTCCCGTTCTCAATGGGCAAAGGTGTTAAGTCCAATGTGGTGGAGGACGCACGGCTTCGTTTCCCTTGCGGTGTAGAATACCAAGACGAGGGCAGACACACTGAGGAGATAGGTGTCTCGATGTCCGAGTTAGAGACGAGTTGCGCGGAAGCAGTATGTACGTTGAAAGGTTTCTTCAGAAGTTGCTTTTCGCTAACCAATGTTGGAACATTTTACATTGGAACACTGTATTGAATGGGAACAAAAGCTCGAGCTTTACATGACCCATAGGGTAAAGAGTTCGGGTCGGGTATAATGAAAGGCCAAGCAACCTTATAGCGGGTTGGACTCGCGTGTTAGCCGTATCTTCATTGGACTTATGTGGCATTTAAACAGAATGCACGCTGGCTCAAAGCGAGGCATCCCATCACGTCCTCCGAAACGGCTTTGGAAAGGAAGCAGGTGGAAGAAAAAAAGAAAGAAATTCCATCCAGTAGAATGCAGTTAAATTAGGGAATATCGCGGTGTAGCTCGGCCAGATGATAGTCCAAGCGGGTCTTAAAGTCCGCCACAGTGGGTGCCAAGACTAAATCGGCAGGCAGAGCATTTCACTGTCGGCAGATTCGCAAAGCAAAGTAGTGTCGTCTACAGTTCAGCCGACTATGCTGATGTGTGAGCCTCCGTACGTGGCCACGTAGGTGGGAGCCCGATTGGTGCAGTGTGAGTAGGTGGTGACAGGAATGTCCAGGGTTGGATAAGACCATGAATACGAGGATCAGGTCGCCTCGTAGACTTCGGTACTTAAGCGAGTAGAGGCCCAGGCACTGAAGTCGTTGTGGATAATCTAGGTGCTTGAGACCTCGGACCAGTTTGGTTGCTCGACGTTGTGGGGCTTCGAGTATGCGTTGGTCCTTCAGCATTCAAGGGCTCCAAGCCTGAATAGCGAACTCCCAGTGTTAGGCACAAACCACAGTGAAAGTTGATGCCTTTAGAGGTAGTGCGCTGAAGACATTGGTAAAGATCAGTACCAATGTTACAGCAAAGTACACGTATCCGGCTGTCGCACAGGGCGCATTGGACGGATTTTGAACGTGAGGTGCCACTCTTCCCACAGTCAACGCACTTAAATGTCATATATTCAAAAGAAAAATTTAACTGTAGTCAAATTCCGTCAAAAGTGTACTCAAATACTTCGAGAATTTCACTTAAAATACTCGAAACTATAGCACATCAGAAAGAGGTTACCGTGTGGTACTCACAAGATTAGTCGATAGGTTCAAGGCCAATTGCAGATGTCATTGGGTAGCGGCTTGTATATATATATATATATATATATATATATATATATATCATACATATGTTACTGTGTACGTTTTTCATTGAAGGAGGTTAATGTAGTTATCATAGTTAGCTGTTGTGGTAGACTACTGGAGTATTGAAGATTACGTGGCACTACATTTGTACTTGTCATCTTATTGTGTGATTTCGAGAGATTATATCAGTGATGCGTACGTATTATCGGAAATTTGCATGGGTTGCGCGTGATGTAAAGAAATTTCGATTTTCATCTGCCACAGCTTTTTACAAGCATACGACTGTGACTCGACAACCTTATAAACGGCAAACGGGGATGAAATGGCCAGAGGAGCACCCGTACCAGTACGCGCAGTATCGCTGTGTGCATGGTAGGGGTGGCAAAGTTCGTGGGAAATGGTAAGTTGCTATTCTGACTGTATAATAAAAACTACACAGTTACAGGATGCTGGATTGCAAGGTGCACTTCTCTTAAAAATGAAGCGTGAATTTTACGCACGAGGGGAATTGCACTTGCATCATCGTCAGGATTTCCATGTTGGGAAGCCATGGCTATACTATAGCGCATGAATCAGGCGCTATATATCCGGTACGCGACTAGACGGCCAACCAAAACTAGTGGGTAGAAGACACAAAAGTAAACTAGGGAAGAAGTTTATCGGACGGGAGGAGCGTTAGCTAATGCTAAAAATAGGGCACCCACAGAGAGCTAGCTGGGGAGAATGTCGTTGGCGTCGAGAGCGTAGGCGGAGCGTCGTTCGCAGTCGAGCCGCGCGCCAAGGGCGGAGATCGTTTTCGTGTTTCCAACAAACGGGAACAACGTTCCAACAGGAAAACCGAATGGTTCCCTAATACATAAGAAGGCTATAATTTGAATATGTTGAAATAATTTACACAGCCATACGGGGGAATGTCTAAGTCAATACACAGCCCCCTCCTAGAAGGAAAACCGTGGGTGATCCTTCGATCTACGTGAGAACTGTCCGTCGCGGGCCAGCCTTCTGCGAGACCAGGTAGTGGAAACTGATGCAGCTGCTGGGGGAGAACCAGACGATCGGACCCCAGCGGGCTCCCACCCGTGTCCTCCCTAACGGTGCCAAAAACACAAAATGTGGGAACTTCGTAAGCGTTAAATGTTCGCGAGTTCGTGAAGGTCAAATGTTCGCTTCAGACTTGGCATCTCCTCTGGTTCCTACATGGAAGATAAACGGATACAAGAGCAGTGACGGTGGAGGCGAGTGCAAAAGCAAGAGTGACACTTACCGGATGAGATAGGCGTCAGGCAAAACGCAGCTCTTTTTGTGTTTTCAAAACGTTTTGTTCTTTTTTGGGTTTTCAACACATTTTGCGTTCTTTTTAGGTTTTCAGAAAAACTTTTGGCCTTCTTTTGGCTTTTTCAAAAGCTTTGGGGGGTTTCGTACGTTGCTGGCCAAAAGGAAAAAGAAAAGCAATAAGAAAAGTAAAAGGAACGCTAATCCCTTAATCGAGCTGGCCAATGAACGCGCCCCACCGACCTAGTCGACTTGTTCGAATCAGAGAAAGGCGTCGTCTTAGACGTCCATCGGATCGCAAAATTGGAGGTACCGCTGAATACGTGGCATTTGGTTCGAAGGGAAGCGGTAGAGCTGAAGTGTAATGTTGGGTTGGAACGTGATACTTGGGTGCAGGGATATTGGAAGCATGCGAGTCGTCCAGCATAGGCTGGGTTGATTCTTCAGAAGATGCGCAAGGGTCTTTATTGAGCTCAGGTTCCACGTGGGCAACCTAGGGATGGTCAATCGTAACGGCTTCGCGTTTACCGTGACGGTCGATGCTAAAATCGCGGCCCTTACGCTGCAGGACCTTGAAAGGACCGTCGTAAGGTCGCTCCAATGGTCTGCGGAGACCATCGAGGCGGAGAAAAACGAACGGACAATGATGTAGGTCTTGGGGAATAAAAGATTTACGTTGTTGTTCTCTAACGTCGGGAAGCTTGTAAATAAATAAATAGATAAATGGTATATTCTCTGTAAAATACTATTTATGTATTTATTTATTTATTTACAAGCTCCTCGACGTTAGAGAACAACAACGTAAATCTTTTATTCCACAAGACCTACAGCATGTTCGAGGCAAGCTGACGTGCATAGTTTGCGTCGTAACGGGTAATTCTGGGACTAACGGAGAAGAAAAGGCCAGGTAAACGCAGTGGTTGTCCATATACTAACTCAGCGCTGGACGTACGTAGATCGGCCTTTAGGGCTGATCGGATCTCAAGGAGGATCATAGGCAGCACCTCAGTCCAACTCAGCGCATTAGCGGCGCTAAGTGAGGCTTTCAACTGTCGGTGGAAACGTTCCACTATGCCATTCGCTTGCGGATGATAGGCGGTCGTGCGAACGCGTTGGCATCCAATGAGTTTAAGGAGATCGTTAAAGGTCGTAGATTCGAATTGCGGACCGCGGTCTGTAGTTACTGTGGCTGGACAGCCGTGTGAAGCAACCCAGCGCTCGACTAAAGCGCGTGTTACGCTTTTCGCAGCTACGTCAGGGATGGGAACGGCTTCGGGCCAACGGGTGCAACGATCGATCATGGTCAAAATATAGACCATTCCTTGGGACGGGGCCAGAGGTCCCACAATGTCGAGATGGACATGGGCAAATCGCGTTGAAATGGACGGAAAGCGACCAAGCGAAGCGGACACGTGCCTCTGTATCTTGACGTGCTGGCAGGTGAGACAGCTGCGTGCCCAGCGCGTGAGACCGCGTTGCATCCCCGGCCAAACGTATCTCTCAGAGACAAGCTTAGCAGTAGCTTTAACGCCTGGGTGGGCGATATTGTGGAAAGTGTCGAAAACGATACGGCGAAAAGTTTCTGGAACGAGGGGTCGAAGTCGTCCGGTAGATGTGTCGCATAAAATGGTACCATCAGGTGACGGCAAAGGGTGCAGGGATATTTTCAAAGAAGAATCGCGAAGTTCCGAAAAGGTTTGGTCTTTTGATTGCGCAGCGGCCATAGCAGACAAATCGATTGCCTGCCCGGCAGGACTAATCGCACATACTCTTGAAAGAGCATCAGCGACGACGTTTTGTTGGCCGAAAATGTGTCGGATATCAGTCGAGAATTGGGCGACGAAATCCAGCTGAGGAATCTCACGTGGTGAGTGTCGAGCTGATTGATTTCGGAATGCGTAGGTAAGCGGCTTGTGATCGGTGAAGATAATGAAGGTGTTACCTTCGAAGACGTGTCGGAAATGTCGAACTGTAGAGTAAACGGCTAGCAGTTCGCGACTGAACGTGCTGTACTTGACTTCGGCGGGTTGTAGGCGTCTAGAGTAGAATGCAAGAGGTTTCCAGCCTCCATTTGTATGTTGCTGTAGGACGGCGCCAATGGCGGTGTCCGATGCGTCGACAGCAACACTGAGCGGAGCATTCGGATCGAAGTGATGAAGCATAACGGCTTTGGCTAAGGCTTCTTTGCTGGCTTTAAAGCTTCAGCAGCAGCAGCAGTCAGTTCCACCTGACCGTTTTTACGTCCACGAAGTAGGTCGGTTAGTGGACTTAGCAAATTGGCACAGTGTGGAAGAAAACGTCGATAGTAGTTGAGCATGCCGTTAAAACGGCGAATAGCGGCTAACGTAGTCGGAACCGGAAAGTCTCTGATGGCGCGGACTCTATCGTCTAGAGGCCGTATACCATACTGATCAATATGGTGGCCAAGGAATTCGACGGAATGCTGCTGAAATATGCGTTGGTCAGGGTTGACATTGATTCTATCAGCCAGCAGTCACTCTAAAAGTATTTTGAGATGTGTTGCTTGCTGTTCTTTAGAAGCGCTGGCAACTAGGATATCGTCGATGTATGCATAAAAGAAATTTATACCTCTAGTGACTGAATCGATGAGTCGTTGAAAAGTCTGGGCTGCGTTGCGAAGACCGAACGGCATACGCAAATTTCGAAGAGTCCAAACGGCGTGCTTAAGGCAGTCTTCGGGATGTCATCCTCAGAGACTAGAATCTGGTGATACGCGCGAACCAGATCGATGTTCGAGAACATACTGGTGCCGCGCAGGCTTGCCGTGATGTCCTGAATGTGAGGAATCGGATATCGGTCGGGAACAGTAACGTTATTGAGCGCGCGGTAATCACCACATGGACGCCAGTCTCCTGACTTTTTGGGCACCATGTGGAGCGGCGACGCCCAGGGACTTTTAGACGGGCGAACGATGCCTAGTTCAAGCATGTGCTCGAATTCTGCGCGAGCAATTTTCAACTTGTCAGGGGTCATTCGCCTGGCTTTGGCAAAAACAGGCGGACCTATCGTAACGGTGTGATGTTTCGCAGCATCAGTGGCGGATGAAAACGGTGCCATTGCACGAAAGACTTGCGGGAACTTGGTAATAAGCATCTGACCGATAGGCGAGCTTGACAGGTTGGCGTATACAGGACTGATTGACTCTATGTCGGTCAAAGTACCTATAACTGCCAGGTTTGTTTGACGATCGATCAGACGGCGTTGCTTCGCGTCAACAAGCAAATCGAAGTGCTGCAGAAAGTCAAGACCAAGAATTGGCGTCTGGACATCTGCGACGAGAAAGATCCATTTAAATGAACGTCGTAGGTTTAAATTAAGCGTGCGCGAGCGTTGACCATACACGCGAATGGTGGTGCCGTTTGCTGCGCGCAATGAACCGGTCGCCTCTTCGATATCATTAGAATCACGTGGGATAACGCTGACTTCTGCGCCGGTGTCAACGAGATAGCGTACTCCCGTACTGCGATCGGTGACAAAGAAAAGGCGACTGGGGCAGCCAGCAACGTCCGTCGCCCCTACGTGCTGGCCTACCCGTTTCCCTGCGTGTTGCGCTTGAAGGAACAAGGCGGGCGACACGATCTGGCCTGATGACCAAATCGCTCGTGGTACCAGCAATAGCTTGACCTAGGGGGAGATTTCGAATGTGATCTAGGAGGACTGCGACTACTGGAACGATTTCGGCGGTTGGATCCGGATTGT
Source organism: Dicrocoelium dendriticum (assembly GCA_944474145.2). Classification (NCBI taxonomy): domain Eukaryota; kingdom Metazoa; phylum Platyhelminthes; class Trematoda; order Plagiorchiida; family Dicrocoeliidae; genus Dicrocoelium; species Dicrocoelium dendriticum. Next base: position 10,225 of record CALYDF020008703.1, read on the forward strand.
GTTAGCTTCTCTAGTCGGTTGGTCAATGCGGCTACTTGCGCTCTTAGTTCTGCTACCTCTGTACTGGAGGTAGACTGAACCTGAGATATTTGGGCGTTGGATTCCCAAATACGGTCGGCAATATCGGCGAGCTGAGGAAGAGGCGCATCGTTTGCATACAAGGGATTGCGCATGTCACGTGGCAGGCAACGAAGCCACATCTCTTTAAGGAAAGAGTCGCCAACAGCGAGAGGCTTAGCTAGAGCTTGCATCTTGTGCAGCAACTGCGAAGGCTTTCGATCCCCTAGCTCGGCTTCGTTAAGAAGCTGCGTGACGCGAGCATGGTCTGATATGCCAAATCGCTTTAAGACGACGGCCTTAAGCTCATCGTAACTTTTCTGATGTTCCGGAAGTTCCAAGATGTCGTCGAGGTCATCGACGACTTGCGGGGGAAGCGCGGCGACAACGCAGTGAAATTTGACGCTGTCAGAGTTAACGCCATGTAACGAAAAAATGGACTCTAGCTGGTTAAACCAGGCCTTAGGGTTAGTATCACGGAAAGGCGGGATAGGAAAACGGAACGCACTAACCTGATCGTCAGGTGAGTGAATAACCTTCATGGTGAAAAATTACGGAGCGTGTGAAAGTGAATGCAAGTATTAAAAAGTAAAAGTAGAAGGGTAGACAGAATAATTTACCGGATCTGAAAAGTAATATTAGTACCGAACTCACCAAAATAGTTTTTTTCGGGGTCACCAATTATAGCGCGTAGATCGTGCGCTATATATCCGGTACGCGACTAGACGGCCAACCAAAACTAGTGGGTAGAAGACACAAAAGTAAACTAGGGAAGAAGTTTATCGGACGGGAGGAGCGTTAGCTAATGCTAAAAATAGGGCACCCGGAGAGAGCTAGCTAGGGAGAATGTCGTTGGCGTCGAGAGCGTAGACGGAGCGTCCTTCGCAGTCGAGCCGCGCGCCAAGGGCGGAGATCGTTTTCGTGTTTCCAACAAACGGGAACAACGTTCCAACAGGCAAACCGAATGGTTCCCTAATACATAAGAAGGCTATAATTTGAATTTGTTGAAATAATTTACACAGTCATACGGAGGAATCTCCAGGTCACTACAATATCCCCAAAATAGGCGGTTGACGGAGGGCAGGAGAAAGCTGTGTTTTCCATGATGTCCGGGTTCAAAAGTGGTAGGGCAATACGTCAGTAC
>CALYDF020008704.1:0-11435 GCA_944474145.2 Dicrocoelium dendriticum
TACACGGTTAGTTGAGGTTTCAATAAATGCAACATTTTAACGCGTTACATTATCAGAAATACCGGACTATCTGTTGACCGCATTTTCTGCACATTCCCATCTGTTGATTTTCCGCCACCATCTCGGCCTTCCTTATTTCAGTAACTTAGCCTCAGTAAAATGTTTACACATCATATTCTATGTAGTACTACTAAACGATTTATATTAATTTATGCTACCTATCCATAGCATTATGAGGGCAAAGCATTCACGCCGCAAAATGGGTGTACCAATTGGCACCACAGAAATTCAAATTGAACCGCGTTAGTGCCATCAGAGGTTCCCCATGAACAACAGCCCGCATTCAAAATCGCGCCAGTGGCGGATGTGTCGGTCCCATGTTTGTAGGTATATTTAGTCGTGCCTTCACTTGTGTGACACCTTCTACCGGGAATATACCATTTATTTATTTATGTAATACTTCAGTAGCCAGTGTACTTACCAATGACGCAAGTACTTTTTATTATTGCATTGAAGCAAGAAATGTAGATATTTATCTTTTCAATGTATTGTACGATCAGCATATGCAGAAACAAACGGAGGTAGGTTAAGTGTCTCGGTTTGCCGTGCAAAAATCTGGAAACGTCTCGCTTTGGCTCATCAATAATCTGGCCACCTTACATGCACCGTACCTAACAGGTGCGTCACCACCGCTGAATCTCACAGTAGAGCATTATACATAGACGTCGCAGTGACATCCGCCTCAGGTGTTCTAGCAACGTTGTGTGCAGTTCGCTCGCGGTATCTCCTATACCCATATATTCACATTTATTGTGAATACATTTGTGAATACCGTTAGTCATCTTACCTACGAAAAGTGTGCCTTTCAGATGCACCGTTGTTGAACAGATCCCGAGTTTTATTCTTTGGTTAGTGCCGTCGGAAAGGAAAAGGAAGTTCATTCTACCTATAATATTCTTATCGTCCCAATCCATTCCGCCGTATATTTTCAATGTGGTTTTAACATATTGTGAAACGTGTCTTTCACTACCGGTTTCAGGTGTCCACTATTCAGGAATTACCTTACTGTCTACTTCCTTCTCTGTGCACATGGCCTTATCTGTGAAACACAGAGATCGGAATCGTAGTGTTGTGTCCCATCTGTGTCCGTCGGTTGACGATATACCGGTTCGGAAGCTAATCATTCTTGCGAACAGAGCAATCAAGGAATGACGATGTGCTACTATGGTGGGCGATTTCAGATTCCTCACAAACTAGCATCTCTTATCCACATTTTTGTTCAAAATGTGCCACCCACTTGATACCAACAACTTTTGGTCATTTACTGGAGTTTGCCAGTACTATACACAACATAGTGGACATTGGCGATCTAATGATAACATCATGTTCTTGAGGGCCTACTTCCGACTGAAACCCGAGCTAGAACAACATACCGCGCAATGTCTTACTCTCGGTTGTCTTGGTTGTTTCAACCAAATTAATTTTCGGTCACTCCCCAGGTTAATCTCCTCAGTCAAACAGCGTTTCACCATACTCAGTGCGTTGCATTTCGACATCTTGGCGAGGAGTGCGCTAACGTTAACATAGACCATCGTTTCATCTTCGTTTCACACGAACTCATGACGGTTCTTTACAAACGTATGCCTTCACCCTCTCAATGACTATATTATACTAACGATTGCATATAGACCAGTAAATGCGAACTTTTGCCAACCCGGTAACCTTATCACAATTAACACGGCACTCTTCCGCAAAGGTCGGTGCAGTGGATCATGCATTGTTGTGCAGATGCTGATGCCAACCTCATCATTAAGGCCGATCAACTGCAGTTAACATGTAATTCGGCCACACCCACCGATAACTAACGCATTGTTCCGTGATATCGCGTAGTGAAGCACCGCACGCATTAATTATTTCACCTAGCCAATAATACCCACAACCGATCATAGGTAGACATCGCTAAGTCTAGATCACACCGCGTGAGGTTAACGGACCTCCTTGCATGCGGCTAGTTTCAGTAAATGCATTCGATACTGTCTCATTTCATGTCCGTCGTCTGCGGGTAACAGTGAGCACTATGAACGCGGATGGCCGCCCACTTCTCTGTTGTGTGTCTTGATGCCGCGTAAGTGAGTGGGTGGAAGTTCCAGTACTTCTTCAACCGTCCATAGATGTCACGTGCTAGTCCGCACCTATCCTACAGTGAATGAGCTCACGTGTTGATTTCACGTACGCTGGGCATCACGTGGTTTGTTGGCTGAGAGCAGTCTAACCGCTCCACCAACCGATGTATATGTTCTGGGTATCCTTGTACTGATTTGCAATTGGTCAAACGATGAATTCAAGTTGATGTGCTTATGAATTAGGTTGAATATTCTTAAGGAGGAGCTCGTATCCGTTATGGATTGCCTTGATTCCGAAAACGTGTAGAATATTTCGGCCCGCTCAGACTTCACATTTATTGGTGCACACATGGAAAGACATGAAAGTGGCGGGATTATAAGGAAAATCAAAAGGTCCACAATCCTTCCTAGAAATGCAAATAGTATGAAACGGCTTGGTTAAGAGACATACTAAGGCGGCGTGCTGCACTAGAAAAAGACAAATTAACAAAACTTATAACCACAATTTCTTGCGCTGTGTTTGATGTCTGACGCCAAATTTTCACGTGAGTAAATCTCAGAACAAAAGCAAATATTTTCTAAGGATAGAAGCATTCGAAACGTAATACAAAATCCAGCTTAAACCCCGTTTTATCTGAGGAGTACGTTAAGAGTTAAAGCAGTGCAAGACGTACAGTTGTCCACGAGTTATTAGCAATTGGATGGCGGTCTACGGAAAACGCCATACTTACTTTTCACTAAAATTAGCTTGCTGTACAGGCAGATATCAGAGAAAAGAAAAGAAAATGTAAAGTGTAGTGAAGCGATGTAAGTTCTAAGCAGACACAGCTAGCCGGCAATGTTTTTCATACCGTGTAACACCCCGCAACAAATAGGTTCGACGTCGGTGCCCAAAAAGCAAACTTTACAGGCATATTTAGCAAACATGGGCAACTGAACTATAATGTTTCGCGAAAACACCAAGAATACAATAAATGATGTTATATATGCAAAGGACCTTATGACAACTTATAATTTATCTACGGTCAGGATGCTTCAGTCACAATTTTCAGTGGAAGCATATCGGCGAACACCTTGGAAGTAACATCTGAGTCTAATCCCTCTACAATTAGCGCAGGCTTTTTGGGTACTCATCGTTTTAGACGAGCACAATGCCCGCTAGGCTGCATGTAGATGGGATAGCTTCAGTGACCCAGGTCTCTTGGAAGATAGAGCCTAAGTCATAGGCAAGTGATTGGCCGCCATGTTTAAAAAGCGATGGATGGAGTTCCTCCGGACCAGGCGCTTTGTAGCTCCTTAAGTGCCGAAACAACTTGGCAACAACCTCGGATGGTGCTGAAGCGACTACACACCAGAGCATGCGCTGGACTCCGGAATGAAAGCACATTCGTGCTGCTGGCCAATTAAACTGCTGCTCAATATGCTCAGCCCAACGCTCGAGTGGAAGCTTTTCACAGTGGATTGGCTCGCCATTGGTTTCTGCTAAAACTTTAGTTACAGTCTACCTGTTGCCGCCAGTATGTCGGATCAGAAGGAAAGGCTTACGGAAAATCACCGAGGACACTGCTTGCTTCATTGCAATGACCTTCTGCCGCCTCGTGAACTACCCGGAAAATCTGTCTGAGGTCAGCGTAAGTGCTCTTGTGAATTGAATTGTATTAAACGTTAGCAGCACTTGCTCTATGGTTTTGAGATGCTGGAGGGACCTAGCAGATATGCGCTGGTTGTCAGGAGTACAACAGAAACCACAGACAACGGTAGTAGAGTTGCTTAAGACGCCGCAGATGTGTCCAGTGTGTTTAATTACCTGCGCATGAAGCAGTGTTCATCCTTATGGCCAAGGCATCAAACAATGCTCAGAGTACGTTGGTGACAGAAAAGTTAGCTACATAAAGCCACTTTTGGCGACGAGGTTTGGAGCCACCAATAGGTACCGTGACCATGGCACCCACCAGCACGTGGTCCGAGGTGAGCTAGGTACTCCAAGTTGATCTGCAAGCCATTATACAGCCCGTTAACGATGGCTAATTACAATGTTACCAAGTTGTGACGAATCGGCTCCTGTTCCAAAGAAAAACGGCACAATTACAGCTTTGCGCAACATTCACAACAAAAGAACAAGAAGCTCAAAATCACTCCATGGAACTAGAAGAATTTAAAGTTGGGCGCCAACGACCCGCCAGCTGTACACCAAACAATGCCAATGCATTTGTAATTGCCCACTAGGCATACATACTCGTATTTTGCCTACTTCCATGCAAGAGCATAGTATTAATTTAAAGATTGATTAGAACCCTTAAGGGTACAGTCCCTAGCTAGTCTAGAATATACCTATTTATTTATTTAGTTAATTTGCATCCAAGGCTGGTCGTATGCTTGGGGTCTCCAGGTGGCGGATTGGCTGCAGAATCCACGAATTCATTGCTTGAAAGAAAGAGGGCGTAAGCCGCGTAAAACTGAAGTAGCCGTTCAGCCTTTTCTGTTCTGCGTGGGCCATGGCCGCCCTGAGCACCAAGTTTACGTTCGTCAATTTTAAGTCTACTGACATGCGCTTTTAATTCCCCAGCGAACACCACTATGTCGGTACGGCGGTGTTTACAGAGCATATTGGTTGTTTGACGCCGGACTTCATTCTGTAGGAATGTACACTGCGACAGTGAATAGACATCGTCTGCTGTGTTTCCTTATAGACAATCCTACTGAGGTTGCAAGCCGGCTCGCGGATAGTCGACTATTGACAGGGATCAAGTCAAGTAACGCCACCTCAGCATTTGTGCTCTACGCAATCTCCCATGGAACCATAGGTAGTGCTGACCTGCTGCTTCCATGTTGCCCAGGCGCAAGAAGTGGGTTGACTTCGTGGACCCCACAGGGATCCTTGGGTTTTGAGAGACCTAGCTTGCAAGACATCGGGGCTCTCACCGTATCAACTGAACCGTTGGGAACCGCCTATCTAGGTACTGATGTAAGGGATTTGGTCTAGGGACAACCTACTTAGGGCGCCCAAAGAAAAGCTAGAATTCTCTGGACGACCGAATTCGCCGCAATTCACGAACGCTGTTGCCATCCCGGTGACTCATATGCCTTCATAGAAGCCACTGGACATCAAGGTTGTTTATCCATCCTCCGTTAAGCACTACTTTCTGTGACGAGAAGGGAGTGCTTAGTGAACCTAAAGCCGGTAACGTTGACTTTGGCCCAAGGCCTTGCAAGCTCTTGTAGTTAAGTAGGATCCAAGTGCCCAGCCCAGAGCTCCCACGCGCTAGGACGCTGTAGCAAGAACCCTCCCACATCTCTGGCAGACGGGTTGGGTTGGGGCAGCTGATCGTCCTAGGTGTAGGTCGAGCGTTTGTAATTCTGTTGATGCTGGCGAACCCCGACTTTCTTTCGTTAAGTGTGAGTTTCATCTCCTTGGACCATTTTACCGCCTATTTAAGTCATTCCGGCACTAAGCGCCATCGTCCTGGTTCTCAGTCACTCTCCAGCTTGGCGACTCAGTTGCAGACAGTACACCTGGTGACGAGTTGCTGCGGAGGATGGTTGATAAGAATAAGGAATAACACTGGCCCAACTACAGTCCCTTAGGTACGCCACTGGTCGACGGGAACTAGTGTAGCAGGTATTCATTAATCTGTATTCTTCAGTTCTGTTCTATAATGAACTAGCGTAACCAGTGAATTAGCGTGCCACCCATCCCGTAGGTCATCATCACCATCATACACGTTAGCTAGATGTGGGGAACACCTCAGCTACTGTGTCCCGTAGGTCGCCAAGTTACGAAGGAGTACCCATGTCAAACGCCTTAATGTGGTCGATTTACACCAAGCCAACATATTGCAGTTCGTTGAGCGCTCGTACCCACTGGAGATAAACAAGGGATCAACTTTGTTCCTGCTTTCCGCCTCGACAGAAAACAAAAAGGCCGTGCAAATATTTGTCCTTCTAAGAATAAAATTCAAAAATTATGACAGACTGTCGCTTGCAGCGGCCGGCTCCGCACTGTAAAGGTGAAACACTCCGTTTTGTGTGATCGCTTCCCGATAGATGGTGTTTTTCTTCTTTGTAAATTCACATTCCTTTAACCGACATTGTGTTAGCAGAGAAATCTCACCCAGCATAATGCCGACATTTCCAGCACCACTGCAGCGAAATGTTGGCATTACAGCCGTTGTGTAAATGGCTTAAAAGCACTGTAATGGCACTTTGCTAGTAGGTTTGAGTTACACCCATTTTATCTTCAAGTCCAAATTTCAGAAGAACCAATGATAGGCACCTGTGAGTGACCTCAAGGAGGTTTTCCACCCCATTCTACTCGAACGTACTCTCGGGCAGCCCACCCCTGAAAAGAGCTTATACGCGAACCCATGGAACGTAATCCCTCTATAAGACGCAGTAATAGTGACAATAAACAGCACTCGGTATCACAAAGACATGAAACTGAGAAGCGACTGTTGTAATGTCAATCCAACCAGCTTGATATGCCTAGGTGGTTATTAGAAGGCAGAGGACAGTGTGGAAACGCAGTCGGCACGGAACGGAATACTTACCTACCCCAAGAAATGACTTACAGAAATCCCAGTTGGAACGGCTTTACCTAATAAATAACAATCAGGGTACATGAATGACGCGTTATAGATTTGCTTGACTGATTGCATAATTGACTTCACGTTGGGAACCCTGAAAGTTAATTTATATTAGCACAACAGGACTGATACGTCACTTGCGTTTGTGCGCTCAAGTTGCCTCCAAATGCTAGGCGGAAATAGTTCGACCGCGCATTCCGCAAACCATTCGCCGCGAAGAGAAAACCGTTGATTACCCATATCGAAAAAGCGGTGTATTACTAGGCCTGTGCATTATTGCACATGGAGGAGAAAAGGCGTTAACTACCAGAATGGAGCATGCGCTTAGTTTTATGCAGGCGCACAGGCCGTGGGGGCTTGAGAAATTGTTAGCACCGGTTACCTTCCGCCTAACTATGCGCAGCGTCATCCTGCGCACGGCATGGTGCAACGAGCTTTCTGGGAAACGTTGGAGAAACGTGGTAGGTGGATACGCAATAAATCCTGCATGCGGGCGTAAAAGCTGCGCCTGTTTGTACTCATCCGAGAGGCGGGTGTCGGACTTCTTCAGTTCTTCAACGGTTAATGCTGGTATTTGGAGGGTTATGGTTGCTTGAGACGCAGTTCGCTGTGCTGCCTCTGTCAGGTTCCTGACAATGGTTTTCAAAGCGGACGTGCCGTGGTACGCTAGGTACTTCCTGAGGAAGGCCTAGAAGAGTGCATGAATGTAAGAAAATAGCATACTACAAAGCATTTGAAGTTGTGCCATGATATCAACTAGCTGCGCTCGTAAATGCTACCATCACTAAGCAGGTGGAAGTAAGGTATGCCAATTGCTCTGCTGTTCGGCACATGCGCTGCTGCTTGCCACCTGTAATGCCGTTGGAATCCTGCAAGAATGGCCACTAAGCGTAGAAGGTTGGGGTTGCCTGTAGTTCCATTACATGAACAATGCATGGGAACCGATGCACCACTTGTACTGGGTACTGTGAATGCAAAATAGTTGTGGGTGGTTTGAGCACATTCCTGCAAGGTCATCATCTTGAACCCTTGTCTGCACAGCCGCGGTGCATTTGAGCTGGAGAGAGGTGAGAGACAATGGTATAATAGCGTGTTGCGGCGGTTCTCAATAATCCAAAGCACAGGGATAACGTTTCACTTTGTTGCGGCATGTGTGTTCAGGGAGGCGAGTCGAAGTGACTAGCGTCCGTAACATCTGAATCCGTATTTCCTAAAATAATTCCTAATGTTAACCTCTGGGATGGAGACCACCTGAATAATGCCTCGCATTCATCATACTTGCCGCGTAGGCTAAGCAAATCTTGCTCGGATTACGCTAGTGGTTGGTTAGAATGACAACCATTTGCCGGTACGGTGAACAAACTCAACACTGTGCCATGGATTAGGTCTCCGATATTGTTGCACATCATTTTGGTAATCATGTACAGATATTGTCGGGAGGACAGTTGTCTGCCGTCTTTTAGCAGCCACATGCTGCTTATGATGACTTTTTGTATGATTCCGTTCTCCTCTTACCCGACGATGCATTAATTTGGCGTAGAAATGAAATCTGTGAGAGGTTCTGCTGGTAGCGGAAAAGTTGGACGGCTAATGTTACGGGAAGCATGTTCAAAGGTGTTTATAAAACTGCGTACAGCAACCTACCTCCTTTTACATAGCAGTAATTTTTCACGTGGGACCGCCATGGTGTGGACGAAAGGCAAGCAATCTTACGCAGTTACTGGTGTAAACTAAGAACTTATCAATCCATACCCATAGGCATGCTTACATCCTGGGAATACATGCCAAGGGTACTTCGCAGCTGTATTATGACGAAATACTTGCCATCGCACCTGACAATGTATTTGCAGGCAATGTTCGACGCGTGTAATCCATTTTTACGGTCACTTAGTCCGCTCGCCAAGAAGGCGAAGACACTTGAGATAGCGCGTTGTGTTTGTATCAATCAGCTACGCTACTAAATGCACGACCCTGGATAGCGGCTGTGATACCACACCCTATGCGTACGGACGTAATGATGCACGGTTTTCAAACCACCATAACCATGTTTCCCGGGTTTACTGGAACTATGGTTGTTCCGTTAACGCGGAAGCCCGTTGTGGCCCCATGGCCAATAACGGCAACTGATCACTTTCAGGAAGGCTGTCAGAATGGCAAGCACCTTTCCTTTCGTCCATTCCGCGTCGACAACTCTGGGCAGCGGGGATCCCTGTATTGTGCACCATCCGCATCATGAGGTATATGTAAGTTTCGAAGGGAAAAGTGCAAATCTCATGTAGCGGCGATGCTGCAGTACCTCCTCATACACATGTGTCGCGGAATGCATGTTTCTACGTCAGTTCAGCTACGCCATATTGACGAAAATAATGACGCAAAAAACCAACGTCTAAAGACGTGCAAATTTCGGACAACTGCCTGGGAACTGACGCTGACACAACAGGTACATGCCCTGTAGCACCCAAAAAGATAACTGTCATCTTTCATGCACAATGTACTTGTTGCCCGATTGCACATTATTCGTTCTTGGTTTAAGCTTCCTTACAACCGCTCGACACTCGACCGCCTTGTAAGTTCCTATGCTCAAGTGTTCGCCCTGGTCTCGCTTCATCCGTCGACGTTCTCTTGTAACCCATCAAATACAGTCCGCTGTGATCGGCTCTAATTGCCTTTTGATATCTTCGCTCAATTACGCGCACCGCCTTGGACTAGTATTAAGTAGTCCTACAAATTGGTGCTCCAGATTTGCAAGCGCGAAATAAAATTTTTCCCTGTTTTTGTTTTTTGTGCGTTCGTTCATCGTGCTCCAATACATTTCTGTACAGATTTGTTTCTTATATAATTTTAGTACGGTTATTGTGTTTTTGTTTATGTTTTAGCATCCTGACTCTCATTTCAAGTTGGCATCCGAGTCGTTTCGCAGTGTAAACATGCTTACTTTGGCCGTTCTAATTTTCATGTAACGCAGCCTGGAGGTTTGGTTTGTGGTATTCGAGATGGAACTGGAAAATAAGTGCATTACGGCTGACCGTCCGAGGTACAATCAGCTCGTCCCACGCCTTCCGTCGTCCGTTGTGACGACGGTTGGGGACATGCTACTCTACCAATCGAATGAGGCCAAGTATGAAACGATGAGGCAAGCGATATTAAAAAAGTGTCACGGCCCAGCGCCGGAGCTTGATTCGAACAGCTTCATGGTCACAACCTTGGAGATGGCAAGCCGTCGGCGTTGCTCAGTGAATTCCAACGCATCGCTGCTCCCTTATTCTTGAGCGAGGAGTGGATAAAGGTGCTGGGATATACACGTCTCCCAGTGCAATTGCCGGTAATGCCATCCGTGATTTTATAAATAAATAAATAAAATAAATATTTTATTCTCGACTATGCGAGGCACGCTCATGGAGGCATGATCAGATATGTACAACGGTACAAACATTATGATGCAATTGTAACAGTAACGCAGAAAATTGTTCATATATCCGTGATTGGAACTGCACAATGTTGAAAATGCGAAACAATAAGTTGGCTGTCATGAGATACGGGACCTCAGCTAATAAGAGATTGAGAAACCTGAATGATCCATTGAAAGGTAATGGAAGAGCCCGCCCACCAGGAAGGAAAAGGGCAACATTTGGTAGGATGTAAAACGACAACAGTATATACAGATGTAGAAGTCCCAGTGTAACGATCCTATGTAGAATTGTGACGCTAGTTGACCTGCCAGTGTAAAGTTATGGGCTGTGACTTTATTCGGTGGCGAGTCACATACGCCACGTTGCAGTGTTGTTAAACGGACATTTGTGGCTTTTTGTAGGGAGAACGCTTACCAGGCGAAAACCCACCACGTCCTGGAACACTGCCACCAATCCATTGAATGGCAAATTGTAACTGGCTATGTTTCTTGTTAAAAGTCTGTTTGCTCGGTTATTCGCAGTCAGGTTGAAACAATAAGTTGGCTGTCATGAGTATACGGGACCTCAGCTCATAAGAGAATTGAGAAACCCTGACTATGTGATCCACTGAAAGGTAATGGAAGAGCCCGCACATCGAAGGAAGGAAAATGTGGCAACTGTTCGTTAGGAATGTAAAACGACAACAGTATATACAGATTGTGAGGAAGTCCCAGTGTAACGATCCTATGTAGAATTGTGACGCTAGTTGACCTGCCAGTTTAAAGTTATGGCCGGTGACTTTATTCGGGTGCGAGTCACATACGCCACGTTGCAGGGTTGTTTAAACGGACATTTGTGGCTTTTTTAGGGAGAACGCTTGCTAAGCGAAAACCAACCACGTCTGGAACACTGCCACCAATCCATATGAATGGCAAATTGTAACTGGCTATGTTTCTTGTTAAAAGTCTGTTTGCTCGGTTATTCGCAGTCAGGTTGCGTCCCATTTTTTTCCGCTGGTTGATGCAATAACTGGTTGCCTATTGCGTTCCTGGGTCCTGTCCGTTGGTAGGTCGGGTACTAAACATTCTTATTGAATATAATGTGTTGATCCTTCGCAGAACCACATGAAGTCATCTCTGATTATGTATATTTGCCGGGGAGCGAAGAATTCGTGTCCAGCTACCCTCACTGGACATCGGTGGTATGGGGTGCAAATAGTTTAGAGTGGAAGTGAGGCCATGGTCCAGGTAAAGTACTTGTTGGTTATTTCGTCCCATCCCAGGACGGAGGCAGTTCCTCAGTTCAATCCCGAAGCTCTCCGATGTTCACGACCTCAGAGA
>CALYDF020008705.1:0-11421 GCA_944474145.2 Dicrocoelium dendriticum
CAGGTTTTTGAACCAAAGGCTTTGGTTGAAAACCCTAATCGTTCTCCTGTCTAGGCCTGGGCAACCTGACAGTATCCTGCCCACGCAATACTATGAATTTTCCTTCAAACAATTTCTTGATGCTCTGGCCACCGCAGAGAATAATAAACGGTGCCCTATCTGCTGCATCGAGCAGGGTGGATAGGGGTTTGGATGCCACTGCTCAAGCCTTCCCGTCTTCTTATTCCCCCTCTTACGCTTTTTCACTCTTACCGTCCCATTCCAACTTCACTTATATCCCCCCAGTTTTCAACCCCCCGATTCTTGGCCCTCCCCCAACATGCTTTACTAGGCATTTATCTTCTAATTTCAACTCACACGTGAACGCGGAGCGTCACTCCTCTCCTGTCCAACCAAGCGGTCCAATCCAGTTCATCGGCTGCCATTTGGAGCCCTCGATCCTCCTTCAGATTAACATGCCTCAATGTACGCACACTGCTACAAATCGGTCAACAGGCAGCACTTGCCCGAACATTGCAGACCCTCTCAATCGATATCTGCTGCTTATCAGAGACTCGCCTGCAAGACTCGAGCACTGTGCTCACTCTGCGATCCCCTTCAGGGGACGCAAGCAGTATTTTCTCCTTGCGCCTATCCGGTGACGATGCAGCTTCGAGCACCGGCCAAGCCGGTGTTGGTATTGCCCTGAGTCCCCGGGCTGAAGCTGCTCTGGTTGATTGGATTCCAATCAGTAGCCGGATGTGTGCGGTCCGATTGGCTGGCTCGTTCAAAGCTTCGAAGTCACGTGGGACCAACAGGTGTCTATTCATCATCGCTGCCTATGCGCCCACAAACTGTAGCGATGATTCGGTAAAGAACGACTTCTACCATCAACTGACCCAGCTCCTTCGCCACAGAAGAAGCACGGACACTGTTGTGCTGGCGGGGGATATGAACGCACAAGTTGGAAAGTTGTCCACTGATGAACTGCATCTGGGTGGTCAACACGGTGTAGGCTCCCGTAATGATAACGGTAAGCGGTTACTTCATTTATGTGAAGATGCTCGCTTATTTCTTGCGAGCACTAATTTACGACACAGCACCCGCCGAAGGTTGACTTGGCGCCCACCAACCTCGAACCAGCCTTGCACGCAGATCGATCACATTGCTATCAGTTACCGCTGGAGAGGCTGCATCCAGAATTGTCGCTCGATTTGGAGCACATGTGTGGACACCGATCATGCACTTGTATGTGTTGACATGCGGATGCGTTTTGGCGGACGCCCACGACGACGCTGTGAGCGTATTGACACCAGCCAACTGACAAAACCAGCTGTTCTGAATGCGTATCGAAGTACGCTAACATGCGAGTTGATCAAGCGCTCACAGGAGACAATTGATGGTCACTGGTCACATGTTCGCCAGACCTTACTAGCAGCAAGCAAATCCTCATGTGGTATGTCTAATAGACAACATGGACATTGGGTCTCTTCGCAGTCTCTGGAACTTATAGATGCTCGCCGGCAAATCGCGGCTGGAAGCGAGCACAATGAACTCGCAAAGAGCTCCGGGCAAAACTCCGTGCTAGCCTGAAGAGAGACCGCGAATCTTGGTGGTCTCATCGTGCGCCAGAGATGGAAGTGGCCGCTGCCCTTGGCAACCATCGTAAGTTATTCCGTCTGATACGAGAAACGGGCAGCAGGAGACCTGGTGTTAGTGAAACTATACGTGACGAGAGTGGACAGCCTATCCACAATTTGTCAAAACGTCTGGAGCGTTGGGCTGAGCATTTTGAAAAGCAATTTAATCTGCAAGAATTGTTCGATTCGCCGGTCACTGATCGCCCCGCTCCGTGGGCTGTCCCTTTGGATCCACCCTCTCGCTCAGAAGTCGAACGTGAGATCGGACTGTTGAAGTTGAACAAAGCCGCGGGACCAGATGATCTTCCTCCAGCCATCTTCAAATTTGGAGGCTCTGCTCTTGTTGATGCTTTGCATGAATTACTAGTGAAACTGTGGGGGCAGGAAACTGTCCCAACCGACTGGAGCCGCTCCGTTATTGTTCCCATCTTCAAAGGCGGCTCGCGCTCGGAATGCGGCAACCATAGAGGAATCAGTCTGGTCTCCATCGCCTCCAAATTACTCGCGTCCATAATTCTCCACAGACTGACTGGCGCTCGTGAAAGCCAGATTCGTGAGGAGCAAGCCGGGTTTCGTCGGGGTCGTGGCTGCATCGACCACATCTTCACCTTGCGTCAGTTGTTGGAGCACCGTCACACATATTGGCGGCCCACCGTAGTCGTGTTCCTCGACATCAAAGGTGCCTTCGATTCGATTGATCGATGTGCCCTTTGGAATTGTCTACTCAGGAAAGGTGTGCCCGAGAAATATGTAAATATTATCCAAGCATTATATGCGCGTAGCACGGGCAGAGTAAGGGCTTACGGCAGGCTGTCGCCCACCTTCAATATCTCCAGCGGTGTGAGACAAGGATGCCCGCTGTCACCTTTCCTATTCAACTTCGCTATTGACGAAGTCATGGAGATTGCCTTTACAGGACATGACTTGGAAGGTGTGGAGCTACTCCCAGGAGAACGACTCCTTGACTTAGAGTATGCAGACGACATTGCCCTCATCTGTGACAGCTCCCAGACGTGTCAAGCCGCGCTGGACAGATTAGCACTGGCTGTCAGTCGCTTCGGGCTTTGCTTTGCACTACCGAAGTGCAAAGCGTTCCTCCAGGATTGGCGGGGTTCGCCCCCTGTGCTGATCCTTGGTGGGGATCAGCTAGAAGTCGTTCAGAAATTCAATTACCTGGGAAGTTGTATCAGCGCCCTTGGGAGCGAAGACGAGATCACGAACCGCATAGCGAAAGCTCGAAGTGCTTTTGCTAACCTTCGCCATCTATGGCGAGGGCGCGACATTACTCTCGTCCTGAAGGGTAGAGTGTACAATGCAGCGGTACGTTCGACCTTACTGTACGGTTGCGAAACCTGACCCCTAAGATCGGCGGACATGAAGAGGCTACCTACGTTCGATCATCGGTGCCTTCGCAGTTTGGTTTACATCTGGTGGGAACACCGCGTGAGTAACGAGCGTGTTCGATGCCTTGTTTACGGCCTAGGAAAAGGGAATGAACCGCTCAGCACCGTCATTTCACTCACCAGGCTCCGATGGCTGGGCCACGTGTTGCGCATGCCAGCCCACCGACTCCCTCGACGTGCGTTGTTTGCTCACCGGGGATGTGGGTGGAAGAAGAGGAAAGGTGGACAAGCGATGACTTGGTCCAGAGGAATGAAGGCCCTCACTTCGGAGCTGGCCTCAGTTGGAGCTTCACGGCTCCCTGGTTGGGGTCCAAAAGACGGTGAACACGTTTGGCTGGATACACTTGCTGATATGGCAAGGAGCCGACCTCAGTGGCGTTCCTGCTGTGAGTTTCTTTGTCCCTCCCCATCCCTTTAGCCTCCCCCTTCACCTACGATCTTATCTCATAGCGTAAAACATAATCATTTTTCTTTTTGCCTAGTAGCCGGCTGGTGGCTTACCGGAACGATGCCTATCCGTTGCTGGTAGCTCAGCTGGCATTCTACTGTCGTATTTATTTTTCCTTTATGTATTGTATGTATGTATGTATTTCCTTTATGGATTGCGGTACAATAGCGGAGGTGTTTTACCATCTCTAGCTGACATGTATAATGATGATGATGATGAAGGATAGAACTCATGACTGCTAGAGGCTAACGCCAACTAGCCGGCGGCTTATGCCGCTGAGCCATGGGGAACGACAGCTGATCAGTACGACTTGAAACCTAACTGCGATTTAGCCCGACCCATCCACCACTGCCGCAAGGGTTATCGCCCGAAATCCGTCTACTCATGCGTAATAAAATATCTATTTGGTCATTTAAGCGTCGAGTTCTTTGGTCATAAATTTGATAGCAAAGGCATGACGCCCATCCCTATGAAAACCCAGGCAAACATGGACTATTGATTGACTCAACCAGCTAAAATTCTGCTCCAAATTATTACCGAAGATTGATTGATAATTGTGCCGCTGTTCTTCAATCGTTGACTAATTTACATGAAGGCAATCTAAGTAAGTTCACTATTACACCAGAAACCTAAACTGTGTTTGTTGCCATTAAACCGAAGTTGAGCCAGGTAACTTGCCTGAGCTACTTGGACACCGAGGAGAAAGCTACCCTCGTTCTCAATACTGGTGCCTCACAATCCACTGTCGGTGCTATTCTACAACAAATAATCGGCAGTTGTTAAGACACTGTCACTTCTCTCGCAAGCTACAGTCAGCACAAACAAGACAAAGGCACTTTTGGTCGAGGACTCGCGACCTACTTGGAATTAGAACCCTTTCCTCACGCCCTTGAAGTACGACGTTTTGTAATCTTGAGGGACCACAAGCCCTTGGTCTTTGCTGTTCTTGCCGCTTCCGATCGCTATTGTCCAAGAAAGACACGATACTTGGATTACCGCTCACGATTCTTTGTCGGTATATGCTATCTCGACGAGCCAAATAATGTTGCCTCTGATGCATTTTTACCTGGGGACATACATCAACTTCCACCTACTCCAATAAATCGTGAGGAAAGGTCTGTTGCCCAGAATAACGCTCTTAAACGCGCTCCGCTTCATTCAAAAACTATGTTGAACTTTTGCAAGCACTTTTGCTATTCTCAGTTGCAAGGATTCACTGCGATGTCACTACCGGTAAGTCAAGACCGTTTGTTCCTAGACTTTCCGGCGAACCATCTTTGACCAATTTCATGGTCTACCGCATCCTAGCATTCTATCCACTGTGAAGTCAATTACTGCTCGTCACATCAGGCCTAGTATGCGCTCCGATATTCGTCAAGGGGCGAAACACTGGCGCTGCTGCCAGAGCAGCAAGGTACACAGACACACTATCATCCCCTGGAACCTTCTCAATATCTAAAGCGCGTTTTAAACATGTCCGCCTAAGCATTGTAGGACCGCTCCTCCATCGAACAACCTCACTATCAATCCGACTTGCGTTGCCCGTTTTACTCGTTGCCTGCACGCCACTCCTATACGTGAGACCTCTTCAAAAACTGTTACCCGAGCATTTGTTGACTCCTGGGTTGCCTTCTTTGGTGTGCTATCCACAAGCACTCCAGATCGAGGATCATAGTTCAATTAGCCTGGTACCGTGACTTGAATCTTCTGTTGGGTTGTACCCACCTTCGGCCAACTGCTTATCATCCCGCTTCGAATGGCCATGTTGACCGTTTCCATCGACAGCTTAAAGCCGCCAGGACAGTTATTTCACTTTACCAACATCGGACTGAAGGCACTCCAGCAGTGTTTCTTGGTATTCGTAATACCGGCAAAACTGGTACTTTACTGGCTGACTAGCTATATATTTATACCATTAGCAACCATGCCTGTTTCTATTATGCTTTTGCTGGCATGCGCCGCACTTTTGGAAGTAAAACATTAATGAATTTTGATGGACTCATGATTAGGGAATTTCGCTGTAATTAAACGAGGTTCTTCGCAGCCAGCTTTCAAATCATATAAGCGTCCACACTCCCGGAAAAGCACTGGACTGCAGTTTCAATCCTTTGGGCATCTTGAGTAGTGGGCAGCCAACATGACTCGAACCAACGGCAACCAGCGGCTTGAACCGCCAGGTAGCGGCATATGCCACTGGGCCAAGTACTACAGCTTTGAATAGTCATGTTTTACAAGTTAACTGCGATATTGTGCGTCTTGGCCTCTACTGCCATGTATTCTGTAAGCGTTGCATAGGACAGGATTGCCCCTGAAAGACACGACGCTCACTGGCAGTGCAAGACCCGGATGGTCATAAATAAATAAATACATATGTTTTGCTTGGGTAGGCGTGGCAAACCCATTGAGGCCTGGTCGGGCAGATGCAACTTTACAGACATTTTACGGCCATTATTAGCGCGGCCGTAGGCTAGCGTTCATATGTTCCTGCTTGCAACTGTACACGGATGCAATGGGAAATAATAACCGGGTTGTCGTGAGACCGGGACCGTTTGTAGGTACATAATCAAGCTGCGACATAACATCGTCATACCTCAGCTAATAACAATTCAAGGATCCTGAGTGACCGATTATAAGATCATTGAAGAAAAGATCGAGAAGCGCGACAATGTACTGCGTTCCTGCTAACATAACGCAGATCAACGTTGATGTCATAAAATGGACAGAGGCGAGAGTATGTGCTTGAAATCGTAGAAGGAAGCGAGGACAATTTATACAGAGGTAGAAGTGCCGGTGCAACGAACGTAGCAAGGATGGTTATGCTAGTGGATCTGCCCGCATGAAGTTAGAGGCTGTGAACTTATTCGGTGGCTAGTCACCCTGGTCATATTGCAGTGTTGCTAAACTGAGATTTGTGGCTTTTTATAAAGAGAACGCTTGCCATGCGAAAACCAACCACGTCCTGAAACACTACCGCCGATTTGTTGAAGGACAAGTTGTAACTGGCTACGCTTGTTGTCGAGCTACCTATGCTCGGTTACTCGCACTCAACTTGCGTCCCATTTTTCCGTTGTCTAATGCATTAGGCGAGTGTCCATATCATACCTGGGTCTTTTTCGAATCCTGATGGTTTCGAAGGATGCGCTCTTCTGACGCTGCCCAACAGGCAGAAACGGCAGTCTAGTGCTTCTCCGGACACCAGGACGACTAGCTGATTTGGAAGCTGACCGCCAAATACCATTGTTTATTTATTTATTTTTCTTAGTACTTCCTTGAATTAAAACCTACTGCATAGAAGACGCAAGCTATGGAACCGACTAGGCTCTCACGGCCTGTGTCTAACTTTATTGAGTAAAAAGTACTCAGCAACTTGTTTACACTGAAACCCACAGGAAGCGGAGCAGTAACAACGTTGTCTGGCTGTGCACTATTGTGATGACCGGAAGATGATTTCTCATGTACTTGAAAAGAAGCACTATGACGGGTTGTGACAGGGTAAGTAGGTCCTACTATATGATTACCAAGCGCATTCCTGTCTTCTTGCTTCGCACTATCCTTCAGTGTATGCGGCTTATGCCTCGATATTCACTGACTGGTTGCCCACGCATCCTAATCCCCTGGCGCACAAACTCTAACTTGAACATATTGCCGAGAAAACTTCTCAAAGTAAATAAATAGGTTCATAAATAGTTTATTATCGAGAACAACGAAGCATGCGTAATCAGGCATACTCAAGGTTTTACCGACAATGTTCCGCTGTAGGCACATCTTGTTGCATGAATAAAAGAAGAAGCACCCTTGTGGAAAACATCAAGGGTGTAGTGGAAAGCGTTTGCGTCCAGGTGGATGTAGCGTATTGTGGCCATTTGCAGGCTGTGACTTTATTATGATCAGTACTGTGGCATGCTGACCAGTAACTTACTGGGTTTGTGTCTCTGTATACATGTGCTTGTTTGTATGAGTGGGAATTAAGAGTGAAATTGTAAAATGAAATTAATTAGTGTTTTTGTTGCGTTGGCCACAGCGTTAGAAGCTCAATGAAGCCCATCGAAATGGACGACGTTTTTGAAGTAAAAGATCCGCCGGAAAGCGGAGGGGCATTGACTTTATTTAGTGGCGAGCGACATCCTCCAAATCGCACTGTTGCTAAACATACCTTTGCGGCATTTTATAGGGAGAAAGCTTGCCGGGCGAATACCCACTAGCCCTGGAACACTGCAGCTGAACTATTAACCCGAACCACCCAGCTGGCACCATGTGGAGGTTGCGCGATTAGCCGGTTCCAAACTCCTTACAGGGCCTTGCTGAAATAAAACCTTTGTGCCTGAAGACGGCTTCTTAGGGAGTAGCCGTGCGTAGGTCTCAGTTGCTTCGTCACCGCCACCATGCTGATGGCCTTTTCTTGCTAGAAAAATTTAAATCCTGAGGCCTTCTAACAAAGGAGAAAACCGAAAGGCTGCTGTGAAATACAGACCGAGTATTCTAACCTCCATCCTTTGCGATTCAATGAAAATAATTTTTATAAATCCCTTCAGTTTCGTCCAAATGCTCGGGACATCATTACTCCTATGGTCTTCGGAGCGCACGGCTTTGTATCCCTAATTAGCTTATTGTCCGCAAGTAGTAGGCAAACCAAGTGGATTCGGGTATTAAGCTTGCTGTTGCTTTTGTTGATATTAGCCAATCGTTTGATCTTGTTTTGTCGAACGTGCTCCTTCCCATTCGCCGAAACATTGGCATTGCCGGCAATGTTCTCTCCTGGGTCGCTGTTTTTCTTTTTGAGCTGCAATGTTAGTGAATCCTGAAGAGGTTCTGGCTCTGCCTGTCCTTAAGGCCAACAGTATTTCATAGGGCTCGTTCCTTGCTCCCGAACCTTACGAACTCTTGACCAAATGCTTTCATAATTACTTGAGCTGCACCTATCTCAAACTATGTTCAGAGGTGTCTAGGCTTGAAGATCCTGACAACTTAAGCTGACGCGTGCGCTGCTGTACGACGAGTCGCTTAAGTGGTAACTAACCATCAACTGTAATAAATGCCGTGTTCTCCAAATCGGTGTTGGAGAACCCTTTGCTTTCTGCCAAATTAAATAAATAAATAAATAAATCTTTTATTCTCAACAAGGTGAGGCACGCCTTTACAGGCATGATCATTTTGACATAAAGATGCATGATCAAGAATATGCAAAAATCCGATATGTTTGCCATAGCAGTTTGTGTTTGTGTAGGGGGTATGTTTGTCATTGTGTGTGTATGTGTATGCAGCTGTGTGTTTTGTGCTTGTAGTTGTGCTGCTCCAATCTTCAGTGTTTGCTATCGTCATCAATATGCGAGTAGGAGATTGGTGTCCGTGGGTTGGAGAGAATTATCCGGATATCCACGGGACAGTGACTTTATTTTGTGGCGAGTCACGACCGCCACGTCACAGTGTTGTTAAGCAGACATTTGTGGCTTTTTATAGGGAGAACGCTTGCCAGGCGAAACCCAGCACGTCCTGGAACACTGCCGCCGAACTATTTGCTGGAACGGGTTAAAACCGGAACCACCCAGCTGAGACCACGAGGAGGTTGTTCGGCTAGCCAGCCGATGGACGCGGCCTCTGAGAAGGACCTGGGTGTACTAACAGCACTGAATGTACCAACAACACCGGACACTCTATGGAATATCGCCGCTGCCAACCGGGTACTTTTTGCCGTACGAAGGTCATTCGCAAAAATGATGCTTCATGTTTGTGTAGCTTCGTCGCAATTAGACACAGGCAGACGGCCACCACACATCCAGGAAAGAGCTAAACGGCCCTTTCGTCCTATTGAGACTTACGAATGATGCCAAGTGTTCAAACTCCTGTTCCCTTCCCACATCCGTCTACTACTGGTATATGGACTTCGCGCTATACACCCACTCAAAAAGTTCAATGGCGTGTTAATCAAATACCTACCGAGGCTGTCTTCTGTCCTGCAGGCATCTCCATGTATTCAGTGCAAGCCGCTGTTTTGCTTCACCCTTCTTACTGTTCATTTATCCCCTACTTGCTGTATTGTCTTAGCTCTTATTACCTGCAGTCATCCGACTCTCGGGCTAGCATTCTCTGGCACTATCCAGCTTGGTACCATTATCTTAGCACCATAGCTGCTGCAGTTAGGCCTCACTGCTCTGATACTCCAAGCAACCTTACTCTATGCTTGCATTTCGGCTATTCCCTGCCCTTCCGTCAATTAATGTTTCTTAGCCTCTTAGTTCTTCCCTCCTCTCACTTGGTCAGCACACAGGCGCCCGTTAGCTTTACATTTCTAGGTGTTCATTTATCACCATTTTCGTAGTACTCTAGTATGACTGGTTTCTTTGCGCAACGCTACATATACATTTGTTCCGGACGTTCGCTTTCCTTTAACTGATCTTTAATACTTCACTTCTATCGATCAATCCTTTTTCATCTAGTAATCTGGGTCCGTTCTTACAGCAAAGGTTTCGACACTTACCTTTGTAGTAGGTTAGCTTTCATAGGCTTTTCCTATTTCAATAGGCCATAGCACTATATTCCTAGTACCCTCGTGTGGTCTTTCTGTTTTGATCACCCGATAATTTTTATTCAGCGCTTGTTTCCTATCTATCCGCTGACTTACTATCTCTTTCGATGTAGGCTGGCCACCAGCCGTCTATCCACCGTTCAAACGCCGCTGGTCCCTGAACTCTGCTTTCTATCTTTCCACGCAATAGTCGCATCATAGTAAACTGATACTGCGTCACTGCTTCATGGCGCAACGCTCTGTATTCCTTGTAGATAGTAGCAAACAACTTATAGGGCCACTGCTTTCGGAAAAACATTCATAAGACACTTGCAGCACAATCATTGCTGCACATTGTACAGCATTTGTCTTCACTCTAAATGTTATAACATAAGAGTTTAAGAATGTTTGTTTCCACGCCTGTACGTTGCGGCCTTGGTTGTCTCTCACCTTCTCTTTTCTCCGAGGTTCGGAACTTCTTGGGCATCTGGGATTGGACCGAGAAACCGCTTTTGTCCGGGACAGAACAACCAATAAGGACCTATGGAGCACATGGCAGTACAACAAACGGACACAACTGCACTCATTACCATGACCGTTGTCCAATTATGATAACTGGACTCGATAACTTCACACTCCTGAAAAATCCAGACGCAAGAAATTGACGTTTCGCCCACCTGGATACCCACAAAGAGGATTCTTCTTGAAGCCCCCATCCTCGATTCGCCTCAGCTATTATGGCGGCCTTGCCCAAGATACCTGCCCAAATAACAGAGAAAATTGAAGGTCATTTGACTGCGGATATCTGAGGGTGAAATCAGTCGGAAACCTGGTCTGCCAGTTATATATTAGTGCACCAACAAATTTCTGTCAGTGTTCCAGGACGTGGTGGGTTTTCGCCTGGCAAGCGTTCTCCCTATAAAAAGCCACAAATGTCCGCATAACAACACTGCAACGTGGCGGATGTGACTCGCCACTGTATAAAGTCACTGCCCAGAACTACCTACTGTCAAGTCGACCAGAATCATTATTCAATATTGCCCTGACATTTTCAATACTAATTTACACCATGGCTATATGTATCGTTTTCATTACACATGTAGTGCCCTGACTGTTTACACTACACACTCCAGAATTCCACGTTTCGTCAGTCATTGATGACTCTATCCCTCATGACTACTTACACAATATCCGCAGCCTGTACAACCTTCGGCTTACTGCCGACTACACTCATAGCAACGTGTTTGTTGCGAAGCAATATTGCATGTAAATATTGATCATGCCTTGCTTGGTGTGTCTCGACAAATTCGAGAATAAACTATTTAGTTATTTATTTATTTATGGCACAGCAGCGCAAATTTTAAAATCCCCTTCGACTTCCGGGTAGCAATGTTTCTCTCTGGACCATCGTCGAAGTGGTGGGGATCGGATAAACACGAGGCGCATGGT
>CALYDF020008706.1:0-11408 GCA_944474145.2 Dicrocoelium dendriticum
TCTTCCATTTACTTTCTACTTCTTACTTCACGCAACATACACAGCGCGGACTGCTAGTGCAGGGAAGGTGGGAAGTAATTGTTTGCTCAGGGTGTGTTTCGGGTGTTTCGTTGTAGATCTATAAAGCACTAGCACCTTATCATTTCCTGGCTCAACGATTTGCTCAAGAAGGAACACTCAACGAATTTTCCTATCGTTCCTGTCTATCTGAATCTGAATCATACCTACCGAACCGAACCCGCCGCTAGGCAAATCTCAGATGTGAGAGTCCCGGTCCGGAAGTTTTATGGGGCAGCAAAGTGTCAATTTCAGAATTGCGCCAAGTTAGAAGTTTATTTAGATTTTGCAACATCCTGATGAGACGGAGCAAGGTTGGATCTCGTGGGGGCTGAAGTTTTTCCGGGTATACAATAACAAATATCCAACTGCTATCTCTAAGCATTATTTGTTATTAACCAGTGTGCGCATTAGCGCTCTCCGTAAATCAGCGGTAATCTGGCCTACAGCTGCGCTTGCATGATTCGATTGATCAGTTTGTTAGAATCAGTTGGTTTTTGTTCATGTATTACTCTCCCTGGCTACCCTGTACTTCTTATCAGGGACTTGCTTTTTACACCTGACTAAGCACGGCCTGTTTCACATTAATGTACACTACGGAAATAAACAGTTTCCTGTATTAAAAGACACGGTTGGTTCAGTTTAATTTGTCGCAGTGAAATGCGCCTGTTTGTTCCTGATATAATACTACAACTTCAAATCGCACAAGCTACGTTAGCTATCTCATTTAGTAGCGTTCTTCCGGCGCGACCTTTCAGAATTTTCGCGATAACTTTGAGATGAAAGGGGAAGTATGTTTTTCGCTGAACTCTTCAAGAATACCATGCATAGACACAACATGATGGCAATTTAAGATTAGCGGAATGGGTAACTGTTTGCGAGCTAGTAGACACCTTTGACTTTGCACCTCCATGCTGTGCCACACAGCTTTCCAGTAACTAAAGCGATATTTTTTAATTTATTTATCTACTCATTGTATATGCTTGCTGTGAAATAAACCAGCGGGCGATCCGGAGTTGAATTTGCGAAACTTTAAACTGTATAAATACTTAATGAAGCCAAATTATACTTGTATAGTTACGCGTTCCGCAGTTGTCCCTTCAAACTAAGTTTTATTCGCTTAGGGGTTTACCGAATCGGTATATGACCGTGGATAGCCCGCTGCCAGCTTTGACAAAGGTAACCCATAAGCACTTACATAGTGATAGATGATGTCAACTTTCGGCATCCCGTGCTAACTACATTTTCGGTCAACTCTGAAATATGAACTACATATTGAAACAAGTTGGTGGAAAGCGCCTCAAAGATTTTCACACCACTGTGTAGCTCATCGTCCGCATAATCTTCCTGCTCAATGTGAAACCGAAAGAGTTGAAAGAAGAAGCTTCTGTTGCAAGCCTCAGAAGAGTAGTTGACAGGTTGCGTTGTCGACACTCTTCCCTATACGGTGTTTTACACGGCTTTTATCCCCTGAAGAGTTGTTGGTGTGCAATTTTTAGTTTCAGGCTTTCACCCCGGATTAGTTTCTGATCAGTTTGAGTAGTCATGATACCTGCTAACCATCGTTTTGATTGTCTCATTGGTTGGCAAGCTTGCTCTTTGTAAGATGGGTGAAATTGTACACCACGAGAAATAGAAGATCGTACAGAGTTTAACGCTTAACTAGGGTACAATACAAAGAAATGTGGGAATAAGAGAAAACCATGGGAAACATTTTACAGAAGGAGAATCCATGTTATTAGAAGCCATCTGGTGGTGCAAATGATATCAAATAATAATGCTCCGTTAGTTTGTAACTGCTGCGCAAAAGCGCTTGATCTCAGTATGAGCCTTGTATCAGTTGCCTTCGGTAGAAATACCGGTTGTGGACCATCTCGAGTTGCCGCCAACTGATTACCTTGAAAGCGACCTGTGAGTCGTGAAGGTTGAAAACGAACTTCTGCTGGAAAGGAAGTACAACTGAGAGCTTTGCGATTTGTACTTTTCCACAAGCATCAAACGGAGCGGTATATAGTTGAAAAACTCATAACCCACCTGAGATCCTTTCTTCTCTATCGAATGAATTCAATACGCTGAGTAGTTTCCTGAGTACGAGGTGTCGAGTGCGTTATGATCAGTTTGTTTACTATTAGAAAACTACTTAATCGACACATGACCAAGAATCGTAACATTAGGTGACTAATTCACCATTCAATCACTGAGTAGATATCAGTGTGAGTCCTACAAGTGAACTCCTCACATCCTTACTGAATAACAGCATTTCAAGCCAATATTGTATTCAAACTTGATAATCACACTTGGTTCCCTGTGGATCCCTCAACTTGTTGGACTAGCAGTATAGGACAAATATCGACAACAAACCTCCGCGGTTATTTCCAGACTTGGGAAGCTTAATGAAGTAGAGATCCGATTGTCTAAAGTCTTCCATTCAGTCACGGTGCAGGTGTCCTGCACAAATCCGAAGAGTTTCCTTAAACATTTAATCACAGTGACCGAGAGGAACAAAACCTGCACAAGAACGGACGGAGAATGTCAACCAATCAGTGTAGACACAGTAAGTTTATATGTATTTAACATGGTCTAATTTGCGCAAGTGATCTGATAGATCAGTGAAGTTGCACGGTTCAACCATTTTTGCCGGATGCCGCGCATACTTTCTCCAGGGCACTAGCCGCAACTCTAATCGTCCGAGGTAGATTAAAAAGCGGGACACAACTTAAGTTAAAGCCACCTTAGCTACCAAGTCACATATAGTATAAACCGAACCGACTGCTTCACATCGTTTACAAATGATCTGTATTACAAAAAGTGCAAACAATTTTAAGGAATTGCGTATATGTGATGTGTCAGAGTCCTACTTTCAACAGTCTCTCGTTGGACAACATGCGCTACAGTGGCAAGGGAGAGGGACAATTAACGTAAATCTCTTTCGATGTAAGCTCGCAAGTTGGAGCGACGACTAGTTATTACCTGTCGAAACTTACGTTGTGCTTCTAGCCACGTATGATCTTCGCCGACTCCGGACGCCGTTTTCATTCGACATGTGTATAAACCCAAATCAGAATGTGTGATATTTGTTACCAATAAAGTTGCATTCAGTGTTTGCTGCAAATTTATTTCGGATGGTGGCCGAAAATTCGGAAATGGCGTCGGCTGCCGCAGCTTAACGATAGCTATTCCACTCTCACCATCATTGTTGTGCAATTCTGCAGTAGAAGAAAAAATAAAGCCTTTACTTAAAGATATGTTTGTGGTTCAGAAAACAGTGAAAGTTCAAATGACTGAAAATGATCACCCCAGTGTTTAACGTGCCAACTTTGACCCGAATTGTTTGTTAATGGGTATGCTGAACACACAGATGACTCCGGAGAACTCACGGCATTGAAACTGGCTATAGTATATGGCAAATGCAGTCCTTTTAGTTGTTCCGAGAATTACCCCATAACTGAAAGTCCGAAAAT
This sequence comes from Dicrocoelium dendriticum, assembly GCA_944474145.2. NCBI lineage: Eukaryota > Metazoa > Platyhelminthes > Trematoda > Plagiorchiida > Dicrocoeliidae > Dicrocoelium > Dicrocoelium dendriticum. Next base: position 3,519 of record CALYDF020008706.1, read on the forward strand.
TATACATTAAAACATTCCCGGCTCCTATGTCTTATCAGAGTCGACAAATGGATGTCTGGGAAGCACGAAGAAACACTGAAAATGTTTCTTATATGCGATGGCAAGTCTTTCACTTTTTGGCATTGACCTTTCAACGACGTCGGATTTGTTTCTTCCTTTGATCACATAGAATGTGCGAACCAAAACATAGATAGGGTGTTCACCTTAGATTTGCAACCGATTGTAATAGATCCTGATACGTGTTTGGCTCTTGGACACAATGAATTATTCAGAATAGAGATACTTGGAAATGTTCCTGGGTATTCTTCGTGCGGGGGTAAATTGTCTATAGAAAACGAAGAAATTTGCTAGTTGTCTAGTTAAGAGTGCACATCAGTCGACTACGAAGTTTGCGTCGGTTTGTTTCTTCCGACTGCCGGACTCAGGTCCGAAGAATGGTGTTATTTCGCATGCTATTAACTTTATCGTTTTGTATGACGCCACAATACCACTAATATATCCCCAACATTGTAAGTAGTGGTCGATTACACGCATAATATTTGAAGTAGGTAGTCCCCATGGCTTCTCGTATGATAATTCGCATGAGGTTTCCATCTAACCAGCCAGCATGACATACGCACAGCATTATTTCCCATGATCACCAAAAGCGCTGCAACCCTCTTGAACAGAGAGGTCTAAATGGGTTTGGTATCAATCTGCAGTGAAATGTTTCTATCGCACAACAGATGTAAGTTACCCACGGAATACCGGTCCTCTTGTAACGCGATATCGGTAAATTGCACGAGTCCTCCTAGGAGGCGGACTGATGTAAGTGAAAAGGTTTTAAGCTGTCGAGAAAGATATTTTGGCGCAATCATTTGTCGCATGCATTGAGCACATTAAAACTCTTCTGCGTCACAGTGAAAAGGCTATGTAATGATAAAGTGTTTGGGTAAGGGTATCATGGGCTGTTGAACTGACGAACCGTCATCAGTTTCACCGCAGTTATTCAACAGATCACATTTCGAACTATCCTTAATAGTCTAAGCACGACTGTGCTTACAGCCCGACAGCAGCTCATTAAGCTATTACACAAGTAATGGATAGCATGACATTGGAAAAAGGTTAGCCTGTTCAACCAAACTTAAATGCAAATCTTAGTGGTATCCCTAGCATATAAGTCAGGTGCTTCTTCTAATAAACCTAATCACTCCTACCCTTGGATCAGTTAAGTGAAGACTAAAGATGCCATCCAAAAGTAAACCGTAGCCATAATACAAAATCTATAGAATATCCAGACAACGTGCATAAGGCAGTGACACAACTCAACATTGCCGGGGGCGGGGAGGTCGTGATTTCTCGGTGGGAAGTATACCAGTGTGGCCGACTGATGGCGCACATGAGTATACGCAAATCGGCCAACGTGGATATATATCACAGCACTCGGGAAGCACGCGACAGAAAGAAAACCTTTGGTATTAACTACTTTAATACAAGGAGCGGCTTATAGAAGAGCAAAGCTACATAGTCGGTGCTAGAATGGTCTCAATTAAACAAAATATGTGAACCGACTACAGCATATTGGTCATCTGGTGTTCCGATTGTTTGGGCCATCTGAGTGAGTAGGTTCATTAGGAGTTACAACGACGCTGACAACCTCGAGTGCCATCAAGTCCGGGACCAGTCGCGACTTTTCCTTATAACACTTTCGTGATTTAGGATCCAGTTTTGTAGGTGAAACGTTCCTCTTTATGAACACCACCACTCATTCGAAACCGACTGATGAACAATACCCGTGGAGTTTTGGAAAGCGGAAACGAATTTTGTTTTAAACACTCGAATTGTTAATTAGCTTTCTCCCACAGACACCTGGTGTGCGCTTCAATTCGATTTCACATCAAGTAGGATCATGACGTTGTGGAGGGAAGAGACAAGCAACACGCGCTGTTTTACCGAGTCTGGCAGTCGTGCGTTCAGACCGCATCCGGACGGATAACTTGAGGTCGTTAACCGCGGTGTATTTGTCACGTGGAACTCAACTAAATTTACATATTGGCTGAACGGTACTTCCTTTGGCCCTAAGTCAGATTTAACCTGGCACTCTTCCGAGTAATGGGTCACTGCCAATGTAGACGTTGGCGTGGAATAAAACAGTTCCCGGTGATGGCAAGCGCATTAAATTTTATCGGAAAACGCACTGGTATTACTGTTTCTTCCGAAATTTGAATGCGGGACCCACCGGACTCAGTACTCGTAGACTTGGAGCAAACAACAACTCATTGAATTCAGGGAGGATCCATCTAATCGAAAATCAGCTGCGTGGCCTTTATTGGCGATTGTTATGTCCCTCAGTTTTTCAGGGATATTCAGTCTTAAATAGGAGCCACTTTCAAGTGTTATTCTAAGCAGACGCGCGAACGTCGCCGAATGTGGACGAAGCTAGACAGCAGACTTTTGCAAACTGTTCAGCTGTGCTGCCAGATCTCTGGGACATATTGGGTTTTTGCGGATTTGATCTATGTCCTTATTGACAGTGTCTTCGAATACAACAGTGAATTGTCCTATCACTCATAAGCAGCTCTCAACCGAATGAGCGCAAATAAGTAGACCCCGAAGGATTTAGGTGACGTTACCGCTTAACTGCCATATCTATATTTTGAACTTCCATATCCAAAATACGTATATGTGATGTAACCTTATCTCCCTTGTACGACTTTTATGATAAACAGTCGGATTAATTCAATTGGTCCCCAGCAAACTGAACACCACATCGGCATGTAATTGAACACACTGATTTAGAATCTATGCGGCGCTCTGGTTTACGCCTGCTTGGATTTGGTTAGGATTGTTCATTAGTCCAGTATCGCATGAGACGTATTTACCAAATGTGGACTCCCAGTAGAAACTATCGTTACCCAACTTGATAGTCGAAACTATTGACGCGTGCGATGACCTTACTCGCAGCATGCAACAATGCGACTGAGTGAAGGAAAATTTATGCTGACGTTTTCTTCTCAGCTCAGTTTTCGTTCCCTCTGTACTGAAGGATAGAAAGGTTGCATGTATTAACCGTCAATGAAGCTAGAATCCATGTTTCTCACGTAGTTACCGAGTAAAGTGTTCACTGACTACGCTATCATTATTGGTTTCACACATCCGCAGTCAACTGGAAAAGACATCTTCCTCTTCTCTAGACCTGGATCCTTGCTAATTGATGGGACGCCAATGGACAACCGCTTGCTTGCATGCCGTTTGATATAACTATCCAAAGTCAATTTTACTTGTTTCCAGCTCAGATGGTTGCAGTCGACAAACGACTTCGTATCGCATTGAGTTCAGCAGGAGGTAACTAGTAACTGGTAGGTAGAGATGGCTGCCGAGGCAGTTTCTCCCAAAACAGTCAGTCGCAGTACGCTTGCCCCATCGGTTAAGGGTTGATTGTGGGTCAGTTTGAAGAATTGGTTATGTGAACGAATTGTTACATGATCTTCTTTAAATACACTGAATAGTCTCTAATTGTTGAATGAGCATATTGACACCACAGCCTCTAGGGTTTTGACGCATACATGTTGGGAGGACGTTAGCAGCAGTCTTGGCCCTGGACAGAGAAGTCACATTTAACTCATAATGACAAACTGTCTTCAGACGACAGTAAATTGTTACGCCGGCTGATTTTCAAATAGCGAGTTATTTGGACGACTCAAAGATAAGCCATTTCACATTACGGGAATGTTCAAGTACAAAAGTTATAAACCAGACTGGAGCAAACATAATTTAGCACCACCACCAGCAGCAGCAGCAAAACTGGAAACAGCAAGAACAACAGCAACAGAGACAAATAGAAACAGTAACAGCAAAACGGAAACAACTACCATGAGCACACCAACGACAATATGAAAAACTTCCGGCGCAGCTGCGAACATTGCTACTACCACTTCTACTGATGTTGTAGATGCCATCGGTACTACTTTTGATGCTGCTATCGCAACTACTTTTACTGCTGCCACCATAACATTGGGGATGAGAAGGTATGCAAGCACGGAGCCAGAACGAACAACTCGTTCATACCGGCGCCGTGACATTACGCTCCATCCGCACTTGCTTGTGGTTTTTGCAAACTTCTAGGTTTAGCCGTGAACTTCTCGAGAAGAGTCGACAACAACTGGGTGAGAACATAATACCCTAAACAGATTAAGTATTATCTTTTGTCATACCATATATATCTTTGGCTTAAGAATTACATTAAGTTAAGCGGGAAAGCGGAGCTCAACTCTCATTGTGCTTCTGTTTCATCTACAGCCACAGGACGTTAGTAAATTTATCGGATTCATGGTAACCGATAGACTTGTGCATTTTTTAATCTTCCATGGTCAATGAGTGATTCAGGCTCCAAGTCAACAATGGTTAAGTCAGTCAGGTCTAGTTAAAGCAAGGATGTACTTTATGCAATAATAGAGGGTGTATATTCAGCTCGAACACACATGATACGGACAGGAATAACAAATGGTAGGAAATATTATATGAGGATAGATTTAAAACCATGGTCATCAAAATTCTTTGACAGATCTACTCGCAGTGGAGTAATTTAGTTACCAGTTCATGCGTCACTGAATTTTTATCGTGCAAAAGTAGTGACAGGCAAGGAACTACTGATGCACTGACTCAACTTTATTTGGTCGTGGAAGTTGATGCACATTTGGAAAACGCCTGTGGAGGGGGTAGCTAACATCAGCGAGTATTTTAGTCGTAAGCTTGTTCCAGAATTTGTAGATACTGGATAAAATGATGTTAACAAGTCCCGGCCTTGAAATACCACTACAGCGGGATGGATGCTTTACCGATTTGCTAATTACTTTTAGGTCCTTATTCAGGAGACGACGAAAGATCACGGGAGATTAATAGGTCCAGTAGGGTAATATACATGCAGTGATACAAAATTGGATGGAAAAACGGGGTTTGGCAGAAGTCGTGAGACGTCCAAGATGGAATGAGAGTTTGCCAGTTCCGTTTACAAGAAGAGACCACATAAGCCTATTGGTTAGTGTTACTCCGAGCTATTTTACTGGCGTGTATAGGAAACTAAATCCTTACCTTACCATTGACATGAGTAATCAGTCAATAAGATATTTTCCATAAGCATGGTTGGCCACATACTGATTGTGGTAATGTATACGTTTACTCACTTTGGCAAAATTTGATGTGCATAGTTTTTCCCACCTCACAAGGCGGTGTGTGAATTGGAACTCCGTTCAGATACCACTCGACAACACCTAGTGGATAAGCTTCAACTATACATCTGATTACGCTGCTCTCGCCCAAATTCTGTTGTATTTTTCTTTTTGATATCCGAACTTCAGGTCGATCTGGTAGAGGATATTTCAAATAAGTTTAGGAATAGTGCATTTTCAACGTATTACACTGGAAGTAAATGTTAATTTTATTACAACTTACATCTGACACAAAGGCGAGATTCACTGATGGCAGGCGGTGGAATATCGTTGCGGGCCTCACAAAAATACCACCCAGACATATGTCGTCGAAGTAAGGAGATTACGAGGAGTCCGCCACGTACAAAAATATCTGAAAAAATAAGCAACCGAAGGGAATGAGTGCTCCTGTTCTGTGGAATCAACGGTTGCTGACTCGCATGCCCGTAGGTTTAACTGCGTTCATTGATTGCATTTATCGTCACACTACTAACTAGTAGGAGCAATGGACGTAAACATTAAATTTTCATTTCCGAACGCTTATTGTCGCAGACACAGTCTATGGTTTACTGGAGACTCAAGCAAATCATACCCCGTCGCATCGCTTCACTAAATCAGCGTAACTGAGAGATCTCCGGTGGCGGCTTTCGTGAGGCATAAAAATCTTGTATGCCTAGTGAACAACAAGAACCGGAACATGAATCTGTACCGCACATTTATTTGGTACAACAGCTACCATAGATTTATGCAAGTCGATGTTTTTTCCTGATTACGTCAAACAAATGCAACTGAAAGTGAGCTAGTTAATGTTTACACCATTAGCAAGGGGTCAGGATCTTGATCCTTGTTTTAAGTGCTGCCTCCGGAACGGGCCTAAGTTTTTGACTTATTTGTTTTATTAAAATGTGCCCAGTACAATTCCCAGTCAGGGAGGTCAAACGTCGTGTGCAATTTTCAACATGTAATCATGCTAACTAGTCTGATGAGAGTTTCTATGAAAAGGAAGCTTTGCTCAGTATCCGCTTTCGGTCTTGTTTTCTAAGGTAAATTATAAGGTACTAGTGTCTGAACGATTTCCAAACGCGGCTAACATTTGTTGATAAGAACCTCAAAGGATCGCACGGCAGCAGTTTTCACACTTTCACACAACTGTTCAGCTAGACAAGTACACATAACACACTTTATATACGCCTCTGATAACAGGCAACGTGCCAAGCGCCAACATCACGACTACAACAGCGCAGCTGATTTGTCTATCCAATGAAGTAAAAATGGGCATCCTAGACCACAAGATGACCGGATAAATCAAGTTCACTTGATGTCTGTATTCTACAAGGGACACGTAGTAAAGTAGTGACTAAGCAAGATCACAAAACTCTAAGAAACGTGCTTGCAAGGAATGGGAATAAGAAGACGGTACACATAAAAATGTGGGGAGTAATCACAGTTGGCAATTTCTCGGAGACAAGTAATCATATAATCAGAGTATAGACGTGACATATGAGTCCAGTGACGGACGGAAGAAGCTACCCTAGTTCTTCTGCTGACTGTAGCATTATTCGTAATAGTCCTGGTTCACCGTATCGTGGCGGGTTTCACTAATGCATTACAAGCAATATGGTAGCCGGTTTAGAATAGACGGCTACTAGTGGGCATACGTATCCCCGCTGTTTTTTGTTATCCAGTAGCTTATCTTCTATGGAGTTTAGGTAGAAATGCATGAAGTTCTCGCAAGATACAGGAACGTTGGAACATACCATCGTTAGTGATTCTTGGGCTCGTCTAGAAGTGGCCGTTTGAGGAGGATGATGAATGATGATGCTACGTTTGGCTCTTCTGGCTCAATGTATGATCGTTGCAGGCCTAGCCCTGGATTTTGCTCCTGGTTCTTGAACAGTGACGGTGCGTAGATTCCAGGGGTGTGGTATAGTTTGTGCCTCAGACGTGTGCTCAGTCACTAGCCTTTGGGACCAAACGCAAGCTGCCGGATGAGGTGCAAAGTGATTAACTGTCTAATGGTTAAGTATCCACTACTGGTCAATGGGTATGATCAGTATCTACACACCCCTTGATTAGGTGTGTTTTAATGTCACACCGAAGCATTTCATTACTCCATTCCACTCCCATTAACCTTGTAAAATCTAGTTTGGGCTTAAAAGTACTCAAACACTTAATCGTCTACCATGTGGCGGACAAAACCTAAAAGTAACTATCAAACGCTGAGTCTGAGGACCACAGACCTTGTAGAGAATCGCAACCGGACGCAGGTGGTAGACACTACAGTCCGCTCATTATGTATGCATAAAATAGCTCTCATGAAAAATACTTTGTTGCACAGGTGATGGCCAACGTACTATGTTGACGCACGGGCACAGAACCAGTTGGAGTCTGGAAGTGTGGTTGAAACCCGTTGACGGAATACCCTGCATGGAAGCAGGTCCCCTGGGGATAGTTCCATAGATGGTCATATTAATTTAATCGAGCTTTTGGCTAAATCTACCTTTATTATTGTTACTCCCCCAAATAGTTTCAAAATGCTAAGCAATTTAACAAGATGTTTTGAGAACCATTGTACAAAATACGAGTAACTAGACTATGCGATCATGTTGTACAAGTTGATCAGACCACTCAATGCCTCGCACAGTCGAGGAATAAAACGCGTATTTATTCATTTTTTAGGTGCTAATTCGTGTTTACTTGAAAA
>CALYDF020008707.1:0-11415 GCA_944474145.2 Dicrocoelium dendriticum
GGGAGTTCGACTCCACCGAGCACGTACCTCGAAGGTGCGAAAGTTGCTCCTATATGAAGGACGGAACACTTAGCCTGATTAATGGGAAGTAGCCATAAAGTAGACCAGTTCCAGAGTCTGTCCAGCGCATGCCTCATGGCCTCGGAACTCCCAGGAACATTTGCAACAATCCATAGCTTAAGGTCATCAGCAAACAAGATCTCCAGGGAGATGGTTTATGTAGATGGAGAACAGCATCGGTCCAAAGACCGAGCCCTGTGGGACACTGCTAAGGACCGCTTGCCTAAAGGATAATCTGCGACCCACAAGTCCACACTGCTCTCTTTCCTGTAAGAATGCAGATACCCAGTGAAGGGCGCGGCCAGATACGCCGTAGGAGCTCAGCTTTTGTGATAGCTGCAAGTAGGGTACCTTATCAGCTATTTTCGAGAAGTTGACGAAAAGCACATCCACTACGTGGCCATTGTTCACTGCCTCGGCCTAAACTTCACGAGCAACCAGCAGGTTGGTCAGACACGAAACCTCTTCCGGAATCGTTGTTGTGCACTACTGAGTAGATTACATCTATTCAAATGACCTTCCAACGAATCTCTCACCAGCTTTTCAAGCAGTTTGACCACGACTCTAGTCAGACTGACTGACCTATACTAGCTGACAGACACCTGTCGCCATTTTTGAAGATTGGACAAATGACAGCCTCCTTCCATTCAGAAGGTAATGTACGGTTGTCAAGTGACTTCTGAAACACCATCGTTAGCGGTCCACTTAATTCAACTGCCTACTAATGCAGAAGCTTCGGGTGAATTGAATAAGGTCCATCTGCTCTAGAAGGGTTCAGTTATGCAGCAGTCTAAGGACTTGCGTTTCCACCTGTTATAATTGAGGGAACACCTCTATTATGATTGCGTAGATGCCTGGCAAGATTGTCCCTGGCGCGATTGAAGTACGCCTGCGGTAACGGATTGGAACGCTTGCCAATTGAACGGATTTGCGTTGATCTGACGGCGTTAACTTAGCCCTGGGTGCGCGCTGGTGAGACGGAAATTGAGCGAGCATTAGAACCATCCTAGCCGCACGTATTTGGGTAGACGTCTAGCCCTCGGAACCGACGCACAACAGAGGAGGTTGCGGTAGACGCGCGCGAGTGACTTAGACGCGAACGCTGCTCGGCTAACGACTGACACAAAATCACATGACCCGGCCGACTCCCAGTTAAAGCGAAGAGGAAAGAAAGACAGGCGGTCCTCTGTAGGCTTTTTACGACCAACAAAGAGCAAATCACAGCCAATACAATGGGTTATTAAGTTAGGGGAAATTGCTACCACGACGAGGTGGTAGTTTGTAGAAGACCATTGTCAAAAGGTGGGCAGTTGGGCCGCGTCTCGGAGTGGCTGAAAGCTGCTGCGTTGTGGCGAGGAATAGAACCTCCCTTTCCACAGCTATTTTGCCAGGTTTCTGGCGCGATTTTGCGGGGATAGTTGGCGGGCCCGCAACACCACCACAGTAAATTCAGCTAAATTAGAACCTTCATGTAATCTGGGGACAAGTTTAATGCTAGTCCACGCGGCCTCCCGTACAAAAACCCCTGCATACTGCTCACCAACTACATGATCCTTAGCTGAGTCCGCATGCGCATGAGTTCCATCGGCCCGCATCAAAGTTGGAATTACCGAATTTGAACCACAGCGTCTTAACATACGCGAAAAACTTCTTAGGATTCTCCGAAGCTCCATCAGCCAATTCGTTTTCGTACAACAGCCGAGCTTTCCTTAAGTGTTGTTTACATCTATTTCTAGCCTCGTGGTACCTATCATAAGTGCTACTTGGATCGGCACGGTAGGTCCTCTAGCACATAAAAAGCTTCTGGAGCAGGTACTTGTCAGTGATATCTATCCACGGCGGCCGCGCTCATGTCTCCTCCTAAGCGGGATGTAGGGAGTAGACACTTCCGTGAGATAAGACTTAAATTTATCCAGGCCGCCTGAACTGTATCAACCACCGAGATTTCGCAACGCAACCCAGATGCCTTGATACGCATTGCCTGATAGTTAGCAAGCCATACGTTTGGATATAGCTTAGCGATGCTCTGGTGACGTCTGGCCAGAGTACACCTGAATGACAAACACACATGATCACTGGCACCTAAGGGAGAGCTGTAAGTGATGTCACCTACGAAGTCTAGTGACTTGGCAAAAACTACATCCAAAATAGACGGTACTTGCGCATCCATGTACCTAGTGGAAAGGCCCACGAACTGATGCAACGGTACTTGTAGCGTAAGCTCAAGAAGATCTGCACCAAATATACTTTCCGCGGAGTTGCAAGAAAGATCTGCCCAGCAAACTTCCGGTAAATTGAAATCCCCCAGTATCAAACACCTGTTTGCGGATTGGAAGCGAATAAAGTCAAGCACCTCTTTGGACGCACTCCCAGGGCTTCTATAGACAATTACAACTGTAAGTTGAGCCGAGGAAGTGCTGATCACTACCGACAGAGCTTCGACAGTTTTATCTGCCAACTGAAACATGTAGGTACGTAAAAGGTCAAGTCCACAGCTAACGTAAAGCCCAACGCCCCCGTCTTGTCGGCCAACGGAGCGATCACATCTATAGATGTAAGTTCGGGGCAGGAAAAGGAGGGAACTAGGGACGGCACCTGTGGCATGCTTCGGGGGAATCTGACAGATTGTGATTTGTTCGTTACATTTTCTTTAGGATACTCTACTCACGGGCGATTTCCATTGGAATCGGTACACATCAAGTGCACAAGTGCGTGCCCTACTCGTTAAAGCGAGTATGATTAATACTGCAACCTTTTGGTGTGTACGAGCATAGCAGACAGGTAATCGCTGCTCTTCACGAAACTGCTAGTCATCAAACGCTGGGCGATTTTGTCTGTCATTCTCACTGTCCGCTTCTGCCGCGAAGGTATTAGGTTAGTCAGCCCAGCTCCATTTCTTACCTACGGTACTTGTGTCTGAATGTTCCATGTTTACGCAAAATCGGCAACAATTACTGTCATATCTGATGATTTATGAATACGTTATCTGCTATGCCAAACCAGAAGTGTAGGTTCCATTGTGGCTGATGGGAATGCGGATACAAAGGGTAGTTGGGTTAGTTGAATGGCATAAGTAGTGATTGATCACAACTGGACTCGGTCAGACAGCCATCGAACGCCCGGAATGCATTGTACTGCCGGTTCATCATTTCGGGAATCGTCAGTAGTGCGCATTCCATGTGACCCTTGTGCGTCTCGAGCGCGCAACTCTACTGCTGCAAGTCTGTGATTGGGACTATTAAGCTACAGGGAACGGCACCGACCACTGTGAGTAAGTTATTAGATATGCCACTGCACCGCTCACCGTCCACTGACTTGCACGTTACTGCCATGCAGAGGACAAGATAGCCCCGTCAGCAAGCAACTAAGCCACCAATTATGAGCGGTGGGGTCCCCATAGTGGATGCAAAGGAATTGTATGGGGATTTAAATTATATAGGTACATTACTTATAAGTAGGAGAATTTTAGTTGCAATTTTAATGTATTCAGTGGCTTAACCTGCTGGCTCGTTGGTACCTGCCTCGGGCGGTCATAGTTTCGATCCGCAGTAGATAACCGAGGGAACGCGCACCACTATGAGTCCAAATAGGGCAAAAGACGTCTAGAACTCCTCTGGATGGCGGTTGAACTATGTAGCCTGTGAGCTGCTGGGACGAATGCCTTAAAAATATAGGTGGATATTAATCATATCTAGCCTCAGTCAAACAGTCATCACATGGTCGGAAAAGAATTGTACGGCCGCTTTATCCTTCCCGGATCCGTTAGCAGTGCGCATTCCATCCGACCCCTGCAGGGTTCGAACCTGCAGCTCCACTGTGTCTATCTGTGGTGGAAACCAATGAACTGCTCTTAGAAAATTACTCATGAGAGTCGTTACCGTCACCCGTGGCTGAATAAATGTGCTCGAGAACTGTCACGTACTGACTTGATGGATGTTTTGCACTGTGGCTGAAATAAGGTTTCCTTTTCAACAGCATCATAATCAACAGCGGTACAGTAGCCATCCTAAATGATGCTTCACTGCCTACAACCACCGAGTCCTAACGGAACGTATGTTAAACAGGTGATGGCTTATTTGCTACTTTGCCACAACGGCACGATGCCAGGTATAGCGTGGAAGTGCGGGCGAAACCTTTCGAGGGAATACCCTGCATGGAAGCAGGCCCCCTGGGGACGGTTCCACAGGTGACCATATAACATTATCTGAACATTTGTTTAGATCTGTATCTGCTATTGTTCCCGGCTTTTCAATTTCTTTATTACGTTAAACCCGTCAATTACTTTATTCTTCGTTTTGATCCATTGTAAAAAGCGTGAACAATTGCCTTTTTCATGCTATGCTGCTGTACACATTGATCAGACCACATATTTGGACTGTGCCCCGTATCGCTAAAGAATATACCATTTATCTATTTAGTTATTTATTTATTTAATAGAACTGTGTGAAATGGGAACCCAGTGTGGGACCTTAATGTTCTAAGCACATATACAGGGTCAAGCCGCCTACACCTAGTTAACAACATACCGCCAAATACAAATGGTTATCATGCTAAGGCAGCATCAGCGTGACAGTTTCATTGCGGTTTTCACGGCTCCGCGTCATAATCAGCCGTACCCCGCAGATAACTCTGCACCAAACACACTTGAAACAAGCGGTCTGACTAGGAGACGGAAGCAGTCGCGCCACTGCTTTCGGCTGCGAGCAATGTCCTGTAAAGTCTCGAGCCAGGTACAAGGCGGGTCATGTGGACTCCAGCCCGGAAGGCGAGACGGAATCACAGTAACCAGATTTTGTGCCATTTAATTTGCTTCATGCTTCCAAGTTGACTTTTGCCCATCACGAAATTTGCGCCACCCTACATCTGGAAGACAAAATGAAGCCCTTCTTGGTAAGAGGTGACAGGGCATGCATAGTATCTACCCAAGCCATTGCAACTCATTCAGTGCTATCTGTTGTTCTAAGGAACTAGCCTGATAATCACCACCTAACATTCGCCTAAGCATATCATCGATGCGGACATGCTGGGGCTATTCGACACCAGCCATGCTTCGTATTCGGTGATGATCGAAGACGCTTTAGATCATAGGACCCTAGCGCCAGTTCTCACTCCCAGATGGTAGGATGACGCTTAATGTGGTCTTGCAAACATGGACTTCCAGACCGAGGGACGTCCTCTCTGATGCCACAGATGTTGTAGATTCAAGAAGGCAGTTCTAGCCTTTGCTATACGTTAATTGACTTCGGTGCTTATGCGCCCATCTTAGCTGATGCAGCTACCAATGTAAGTGAATTGTTCAACTACTTCGAGTTTCTCACTATCAATGGTCAGGTGTCATCAAGTTGCTGGTGGTCCTGTAACAAGAATTTGCACAAGACTGGACCTTAAGGTAATGCGTGGGTTTGCGTACTTCTTTGGCTTATTGAGATATATTGGGGTGTGCCCGCGGGACCCTCTTGAGCTACTCCTACAAGGTTGGTGAATGGTTAGAACTCAGTCACCTGGCTGTCCAGTTTGGGGGCTAGAAATGAGACAGTATCGATTTCTGTAATGCGAAACATTACCACCTCCCTGATTCATTGTGGGATGGCTTTCGAGCCAAAGACCATGGATGAGGACCCAAACTATTTTGCTATCTAGGTCTTAGATCCCCGACAGTACATCCATGACTATTTGCGCAATATATCGACTTGGACTATGCAGTGCCCATACCAGGGGTCATTACACATTCAGTATAGGTTACGATTCTTAAGATGACAACTCTTTGTGGGGCGCAGAATAATGTATGCTGCCACAAACTCTTACCTAAATGCACAACGAACACTGCAAGAATGTTCAACTACCGAGAAAGTAAGGCGAGTACCAATCTCGTTGGAATGAATGCACGCGCTATGCGCATGTTTTGGGTCAACGCGACGCATAAACTCTTTTTGGCTAAAGTAGACCACCGATCCTTCCTGCCTGCTCCGCATATAATCAAGGTGAAGTTCTGCGTTATGACACAGCCAGTCAGGTGTAGAACTTGTGGGTTTCTTTAATGAGTGGTGTGTTCCTGGGTGACTAGCTAGCGTTTCCTACACCTGGGTTAGGGATGGTTAGCAAGCCAAAAATTCCAAGTGCCACTACTATTCCGCTATTCATCCCAGGTCCAAGTCGAAGTATTCTATTGTGAAGATAGGATAAGTTTAGTAATGACTCCTGACGTACATCGATTAAATATCCATTGGTGTAGTCATGCTTTTAGCCCAAGTTTTGTTACCACAGTGGACTGATGTGTAAATTGTCTTGCAGTCATACCGTTTTTGTGCAAGTGCGTGCATCACGGAACACCTGGCTACTGATGACCACCTGGAGTGAGAATGAGAAATGCAGAAATCCGTCAAAGTATTGCACATGCACACATAGTTCATCTGTACGACAAATACATTCACGTTTGGAACATCATTGTCCGATTTCGTTGTAGTGATTACTACAACAGAACCACGCGTCGCTATATGCGTTTCGATGAGCTAGGCAGTAAGGAGAAGACAGGGTGGATAAGCAGGCATGCACAGCAGTAGAAGGCAGTAACCTCTTTGGTCGGTTTTACTTCCAAACAAGCGGTAGGGCATATCACGAGTTTCGTAGTCTGATTGAGGTGCATCGTCCGCGCGTGCTGCTGCAAACTTGACATGTGGTTAGATCAGATGTGGGCCACCCACCCACAATCTGGTGGTGCGCTGTGGGTGGTAGCCCGAGAGTCCGTGCTATGTGACACAGTAGATAAAACGAAGGCGGCATCTACCGTACAAAGACTGGAGTCACGCAGTCTCGTAACAACTACGAAAATTTACAAAGGGACACAACCGCGCACCTTCATCTTACAACGAGAGGGAGGAGACAGCTTAGCATATTTGTTTAAAAAATATCAAATGACCCAACAGTGTTAGCTCTGAAGCATAGCGATTGAGTGGAAACGGGATCTGCCGAAGATTGACTTCATTAGCGAGCAATGGAACACTGGTGTTTGGAGAGCAAAAGCCTACACGACCAACAGGACCGGTAACCTGGCGAGGGAGAGAATGGCAATTGCAAACACCATATTAACAAGGTAACATGTGCATCAGTGAAGCGATACGGTAAGGGAATAATGGGAGGAGGGTTGTGAGAATGTGAACGCACCATTTTGAATAGAATAAAAACTTCTTATAGCAAATGCTTCCGTTAGAGAACAACCGGATACTTCACCAATTGCATCCATTTCTATGCATCAGTGGATATCAATATTCCCGACCGCTAGTCAGCCGGAACACCTTCCAGATTGTTTACCGGGCTCTAGAAAATTAACTGTGCAGCACGATTCCTGTCTGTGGAATTAACCAACCCACGCATTCTCACTTTTAGTTTTTACTCAGACTCTCTCGTTCTTAATCATCGCTTGTTCTACTATACTAAGTTATTCGCGTGATATTTGTAAATGGCTGTGTTTCTACGCTCGTGAATCACACATTTTATAACGCCTGTATTTTATGAAACAAGTTCATAGGAACTCATAAGAAACGTACTATAGTAAAATGTTCAAAGATGACCACGTCTATGTCGTCATCAGCTCTCTAAGTTGACTGGTTTTTCCTCATGGTTTGCTGTAACTCTGCAAGAAAACAGGATTGGATGAAGGGTCGCTCTTTGAAAAAAAGGATAGGGAGATTTGAGCGTGCTTGTATTGCTTAACGCCAACATCCGTCCGCTTCGGGGAAAATTTGAGAAACTATAGTGCTTCGTCTTTTCCAAAGAATTTTCGCAGCTATGCATCATTATTAGAGCAACAAACCTAGCTCCAAGAAGAAATGGATGAGGTTGTCTTATGCGTTGGAGAATACATTTGTTATCGGACAGACCGTCCATACGCGTACCAAAACAGAAGTTGGCAGCTGCTTATTTACCCTTATCCGGCTTTGTGTTTGGAACAAGGGAACAATATAACAATGGTATATTACGGGTAAAAAGAAGCACTTGCTTAACAAGTCCAGTAGAATGGTCAGAATGAGAACCATAACATGGTGAAGAGAAAACAAAGTGCTTAAATGAAAAGCGTTTTGGTGAACTCACCACTGTGTTCCCACAGAGGCATACCTTATAGAGTCAATCTTAATTGTAGTTGTTAGTTCAAGTTGTGCAACGTTCGTCACACTATACCCTCTGTCGATGTACACAGGCTGTATCTCGAACTATAAGTGGGTTAGGGAAGCGTCAAGGAGTATTTTAAATACAGCTAAAGCACGTCGCTTGGTGAGAGGGCTACCCTGTCCTTTGCAAGGCAGTAACGTGTAAGTCAGTGGATAGTGAGCAGCGCTATATCACACCTAGTAACTAATTCACGATGATCGTTACCGTCCCCCGTAGCTCAGTGGTCTTAAGCAGGGACTAGCAACAGTCGAGTTGCGGCTTCGAACTCTACCAGGGTCCGATGGAATGCGCACTGCTGACGATTCGCGAAAGGATGAAACGCGCGTACAGTGTTTTACCGGGCGTACGACGGCTGTCTGAGTGAGTCTAGACGTGAGGAATTTCTACCTAAACTGGAGCAGATTGTGGAGGGACCACTCATGCGCCCTGTCCAAGTCTCGCTGAAGTGCTTCGTGATCTCCTTGGTCTGCGATCGTCCGTTACAACTTAACCTCATCAGTGAAAAAAGGAAACCGAAGCAACAGAACACGGGATTTCAGTAATGTATAGGAGTAAAAAACGCGACCCAAGAGCTAATCCTTGTGGACCAGATAGCGCACTACGAACTCTGACATGCAGTTGCCAATTCCGCGGGAAATTCCTGGTCAGTCCGAGAACAGGATCCCCAAATCCGTAGTTTTCAAGCCTATGCAGCAGAATGTGGTGGTCCGGCCGGTCGAAGGATTTCTAGGAGACGAGGTAAATTACATCGTTCCCGCTACCTTCATCAGCCGCTTCCATCCAACTACTGCATGCAATGAGTAGGTTGCTAGTGCATGAACCGTATTGGTGGAAATCGTGCTGCTCAGGCGTTCTAGGTGGTCTACTCAAGCCTCGGCGATGATTGTCACCATCACCTATGAGAGAACAAGGTAATGGACCACTGGACGATAGTTTGCGGTTCCGAGCGATTTTCACTTTTGCAAATTGACGTGTGTTCCATGTACCTACGCAGTAGGCACGGTCTTCTCATGCAAGCATGTTAGGATGAAATGTGATAATGGCTCGACCATCGCTACTGTCACTACGTCCAGTGTCCTCAAGTAAATAGCACCGATTCCTAGAGAACTGTAGGTGCGCAGTAAAGAGCAATTGCTTCGACACTGAGGTAGCAGTAAAATCGACGTTAGTAACTGTTGAAGTTGGTGCTATGGATGCAGGAATGAAACAGTGGCGGACGCCTGGCTGGAAGGTCGGGTAGATTGCTTATCAGCGCTCTGTGCCACTCCGACTGTCACGCTGAGTGGGGGCATTCCGTGCTTCAATTTCCTAAGGTGTCAACATACTTATGTAGGAGCTATTTGTTGTTGGAAATCTACAAGCAAAATGTTGTTGCCTAGTCAGTTTGTCTTCACGAACAAGCCTATTCCAATGCTTGCACTGAGTAACGTTATCGCTCCAGGTTTCGGGACCAGCCAGGTCTCTGTAGGTGTGCAGAGCTGCATTCCTTAGTGACGTACATTTGCGAGTTCTACTTCTGATGAACGACGATGGATTTGTGGAACGAACCCCATTCCTTTCTGAAGCAGTTGCGATCGGATTGCTGAAACATTGAGCAAACTGAATACAGACGCTGTCAAAGGAGCCACCTTTCAAAATTCCGAATAAGTCGTCCCAACTAGATCGTTCAGGATGTTGTAGCGTATGATGGTAAGTGTCAGTTCAGTGTGTTCCTCCGGATATTCAGCGTAAAACACTTAGTTATAAAGTATGGTGACATGATCACTTAGCCCTAGTGGGATGTCTATAAATGGCCTGTCGACCATGAGTTCCTCATTTGTAATTCGAGGTCTAGCACCGATGGTTTGTTGTCAGCTTTGTATCTGGTAGGTGTGATAATGTGATTGTCGAGTGGAATACTTGCCATAACGTCCTGCAATTCGGCCTTGAATATTTCGCTGGGTGTAACCGATGATTCTAGGTCGTGCATGTTGTAAATGCCTGAGACAAGAAGGTGATTGTAGGTTAAGATTGAGCTGTTTTCAGTGTTGATAGGCGGGAATCTCTCTCTGGAACGGACGATGTGGGACGATAAACAAGTGCCACGAAGCAGTTGTTAGTGTATCTGAGAAGCAAACGACCCCATAACGAATAGGTGACCGGCGTCTCCGGATTATCCAATAGTTTGCATTGTAGACCGTTGCCATAGTACAGGATTACACTACCTCCAATGCCAGGACAGTCCAGTCGGAACAGTGACATTCTCTGAATCGCGAACTCTAGATGCGTACTTTCTGGGCGCAACCAAGTCTCGGTTATGGAGATGAGATCCCAAGCGTTTGTTGCTTGGTTCAACTGAAGCGCGGCGATTTTGCTGAGGATGTCTTGGGCATTGGTGTACATGCAGGAAAGTGTTTTGGTTTGCAGTAGCCAGCCAAAAGACTTGTGGCTATGATAAGAGAGTGTGGCGAGCGTTGTAGGTTCGGCCGCTAGCCGATTTTTGGTGGTACTGTCAGCTAGTCGCTTGGACCTAGTCTCGGTGCCATCGTAATTAGACCTTCTCGCGACACATTGTCAACCCTACACGCAGAGTGTATACAGCATTGTGCATGAAGGCCCTAATTTCTTTTAGACCTGTTACCAGTGTGAATTTTGGATAGGATCTCCAATTTGTACGCTTGCTGAAGTGTCGCCTTAAGCCAGACGATAGTTTTGCTCACAGCTTTGAACCGGAGCTCGGTTGGCAGCCTGTTCCGAAGTGACTGCCATCGTTCCAGTAGCCCAAGTGCCACCTACCTAGTTTGTAGCACAACCTTAAGTATCCTTGGACCGCACCTTTTGTAGCTTGCAGATCCTGGCAACTTTGAGAAAACTGGCCACAACGCCCTTCATGCGCAGGATGTCGTGAATATAGCGCCACTGCTCCTGATTGTGTACCTCTGCTTCGCATGCATCGCGCTCATGAGAATGTGGGACGTCATGGAAAAGACAGTTCTGGCCTCGGTTTCTTGGCGGTAATCGTCTTAGTTCTACTTTGATCACTTGCGCTCGCATTATGGAACTCCTGTAAAGACGCGGACAAAACAGCGTCCGTTCTGCAGATAAGCAGCCGAAAGCAACACTGCTGCCACCTCATCAACAGAGCTTAGGACATCCCGAAGAAACCTGGCTTCACCATAGTGCTTGGGATTCGGGTGCGGTTGATCATCG
>CALYDF020008708.1:0-11416 GCA_944474145.2 Dicrocoelium dendriticum
TGCAATCATGTCCGTTTCTGGTAATTCGCTGGATGATGTTGAGAAGCTTCAAAGAGCTGAATACCGTATTCGTCTGCTGGAGTTGGCTTTAACGAGCATGCGCATGCTGCAGGCGAAGACGGTTGATGTTAAGGACCACTGCGAACCTGAATTTGAGTCGAATGCGCTTATTAATGAACAAGCGCGATTCATTCCGGCCGACGATTGTGTGCTTCTGCCCGAAGTTGCCATCTGATCGTCTTTATTGAAGCCGGTTAATAGCAGTCCGAGAGTTGCGTCCGTAGCTCGGTCTGTCCGTCGGTGCCCGGGTTCGATCTCAATCGGAGGCGTTTCGCTCCGGCCTGCAAGCTGACGGTAACCTGTGTCCGGAATGCAGATCCAGCGACTTTGGACCCAGCACGTCATCCTGTCTTCCAAAACGCAAAGAGCGTGCGTTAAGTCTAAGTTTATTTGTTCGTAGTTTCTAGTTTAGTTTTCGTACGACGTACTTAGTTTAAGCTTCGTATCGTGGGCGTGGTATATCGCAGTCCACTGAGCCGCTGTTTGGACTGGTTGCCGCTTGTCCATAACCAAGTCGTCAGCTGTTCATACTGATGGGCGATTTCAACTTACCCCGAATACAGTGGCCTGAGGCTGATCTTCTCATCGGCCTGTGTGAAGTTGAGAGGAAGTTTACCGAGTTGATATTTGAAACCGGGGTCACACAGCGCATCAACCAACGGACGAGCATAACTACGCGCGCGACCCCATCGTGCTTAGACCTGATTTTGACTAGCTGTGAGCAACGTGTGCATGACATTCAACTCTTGGAGCCCTTGGGAGCGAGTGACCACTCAATGATCATAGCCAGCTTGGAAATGCCGCTGCCGTGCACTCCCCTGCTGGAGCCAGCCTTCAACCATTGAAAGGCGGACTTTAATGGCCTCACTCGAGCAGCCAGCCAGATGAACTGGTCTTTACCAGAGGATTTGTTCACTGAAACCTGTTGGACTATCATTAGAGAGGGAGTGAAATCGTTGTGCGCCCGATTTGCACCCCTCAAGTATCGGGAAGTTGGGCCAGTCAAACCACACTGGTTCGACAAGGAGTACAGCAAACTGGCCCGACGACGACGGAGAATATGGAACAAATTCGTGTTATCTGATTCTGATGAGGACTACAAGGCGTACAAGGTACAGCGAAATCGCTGCAACAACGCGAAAAAAGCGCAGAAGCTTCGAAGAGCAGCTTGCAAGCGCCGCAAAAACTGCTCCCAAGAGAATCTTCGCATACGTGAAGCGGCGCCTGAGGCCTGCAGGCAATGTGCCAGGCTCAGATGGACAGCTACTAACCTCGAGCACTGATCGTGCGTCCGTATTGGCGGCGCACTTCGCCTCCGTATTTGCAAGTGACCAGATGTCTGTAACGAGTTCGACGAGTACCGCTCCCGCTGAACTACACAGCCTGGACTGCAGCATTGAAGATGTACGCAAGCTTCTGGCAAGTCTTGACGGTACGTAGCCTGCCGGGCCAGATGAAATCCACCCACTGATTCTCAAGTCCCTGTCGGCCATCATCTCGCCTTCTGTAACTGAGCTGTTCAACAGGTCACTATCCACTAGACTATTAACGGGCGACTGGAAAAGCTCAGTCGTAAAGTCAATACCGAAAGGTGGTAACCCAAGCAAAGTGGATAACTACCGGCCGATCTGTCTGACCGCTGTTTTAGCAAAGACGTTCCAGAAGATCGTGAAGAAGAGTCTTCTACAGCTTCTCAAGTCGAAAAGCCTCTTGACGCCCGCACAGCATGGTTTCGTGAAAGGTCGCTCGTGCATCACCAACCTACCGTTGTCGAGGCACGAATGGTTACAAGCGCTGAACCAAGACAAGTCGGTTGACGTCATTTACATTGACTTCAGTAAGGCTTTTGAAAAGGTAAAGCATGCAGTGCTCCTCGACAGGCTGAGGGTGTGTGGTATTGGCGGGTTGCTGTATCGATGGATCAAGAATTTCCTTGTTGATCGAAACTGGAGAGTCCAGGTGGACAACCATTTAACCGACTGGTATTCATCGAGCAGTGGCGTGCCTCAAGGCACTGTACTGGGGTCGATTTTGTTTCTGATCCATGTAAACGATGTGCCTCAGCTACTCCATTCGCCTTGTGCGTTGTTCGCAGATGATTTGAAGGTGTGGAGAGTAATCCGATCACCCAGTGGTTGTGATTTGCTTCAGCAGGATCTCGACCGCCTCTCCACTTGCTCTGCAGACGCAATTCATGACGCTGGGTAAGTGTGGGCACAGTCGAAGCTACACGGTGGCAGGTCAACCATTGCATCCCGCGCCTTTCGTGCGAGATCATGGTGTACTCTCACGCTATGACCTAAAGTCCATAGACTTTACCAAAACAGTCTTCGGATGTTTTGGGCGCTCAGGCGCAGCTTCAGCAGTTGGTCCGAAGAGATTGTCACTCGCCTCTTCGTCTCAATAATACGACCAACGCTAGAGTATGGCTCTCCCATGTATTGTCCTATCACCCGGGGCGAGGTAGAAAAGATTGAGCGAGTGCAGCACGTAGCCATCAGGCTGATTCCCAACTTACGAGGTGTGCCCTATGAAGACGGGTGTAAGAAACTAGGGCTGTACACCCTTGCTTATCGTCGACTGCGGGTTGATCTCATCATGATGCACCGAATATTACACCTGGGAGATTACCCCATGTTGAGACCGCTGCTTCCTCTGCGCACACCAAGTAGCACACGAGGACACCGGTACAAGCTTGTCGTACCGGATTTGAAGCGGGTCGCTCACCAACTCTGTTTCGAACGCAAAGTGGTAAATGTATGGAACGACCTGCTGCAGCACGTAGTTGAGGCGAAGTCGGTGTCGGAATTTAAGAAATTCCTGGACAAACACTTTGCCGACATAAAATATATCGAGCGCAACACAACATGACGGGTCTTTGTCCCTGAGTGATATTAGATGCAGCTACACAGAGCAACCAGTTATCAGAACAATGATGATGAAGAGGAGGAGGAGGAGGATGACCACCCAGTGACGAACGACTAGATGTGATGCGAATATGCTTATTTTTATGACGTTGCTGGACCCTACCTAAGATTCCTGAACCGTAAAACCTGTACGATAACCAGACTACATAAACGAAACTGCTTCTCGTCTCATCGAGAAGTATGCATTATTATCTGTTCCCAACGTTATTATTAATATTAGAGGGTTAAAGTGTTCGTAAACATGCATGTGACGTTATATAAAGCGAAACGAGCATGGGATCTTGCTACAGAGACGAAAGCCACTCAAATAGTTCTTATCGGGAAAACGCGGTAAGGCATGAAGGTTAGCAATGGACGCCGCATATCCATCGTGTGACCGATAAAACCCGGCTACTAGCCACACCAATGCAAAGATCACAGTGAGAAAGAAAACAGCTCAATTGCAACATGCGAGTGAAGAACAAAAAATCGATAGAAGTTTACCGAACTAAGGCATCAACAGTACGCCGGTACGCAGTACCGACATTTTGGTGCCGCGCAACCACCACCTGTCGCACGTGGGCCAAGGATACTGCGACGATCTCCTAGTTCCTACGCAGACTCGCACCCGCGCCCTCAGACTGGTGATGCTTAAGGCTGTGTCGGCGAACCAAGGCAAAGACATCGCCAGTACGCCGACATATGGTACTGACGCTTCGCTGCCACGCGATCACCGTAAGTCGCGCGAGTGGGCTGGGTATACCGTGAGGTCGCTCGCACCTAAGCGGATTCAAAATGATGACCTCAGGATTGCGACGCGGGCGCGCTATGCTTTCAGTCATCAGCCTTTAGAATGTGTCACGATGAAGCGCATGACTAAAGCCGGCACACTGCAGCTGTCACACAAACGCATCAAAGTGACTTCGGAATACCAAACGGATAAAAGGACAGATTCTAAGGTAACGCTTGTGTGAACACTGCATGGGGGAGGCAGGAATGGGTCACCTTGATCAGGTTTTCACCGAACAAAATCTCAACGGTCTCTTTCAACAGGGGAAGTAATCCTCCGTGATGTATGCCGACCCCACGACGAAGTAGAGGTAGAACGCTTTCCACCTGGGGTAGAGCTCTATCTTCTGCTGATAGCCCATCGATAGCGTTTCGGAACACCTCATCGACCACCTTTTTCTCAGCATCTGGAGATGAATAAAAGAGATCAGAGGGAAACCAAGAGATGTATCAAAGTACGAAGTGCAGAAAGAAACTATCGGATGTACAACATTTTGGGCTGAAGTGGAGCAACACGAAATGTACTGAGTGAAATCGCAAGGTACTTTTGCGGCCAAATAGATTATCCACCTAGGTCAAAATTCTATTATTCTAAGATGTCATAGAACGAAGTGACGATGATAAGATCAAGGATGAGTTAGTGTTTGTCTGTTAAAGGAAAAAGGAGCTTGCACATAACTTGGGACGTGAATAGAGGTTAAATAGGAGAGGGAAGCGATAATAAGGGCGCAACAACAACGTGTGATAATTTATTCCATAGTGCTGGACGGTGCATAGTGCTCCATCGGCCGAATTAGCCGTCTTTAAACTGCAATGCACGGGTCTCCTTGCACTGAAGACGCAGCCAACTTGCGCAGAAAATGAGAGAAGGCCACATGATAGATAAAGGTAGGCCGATTGCATATGGTGTGGACTACGGTGGTTAGTACTTGTGCGGCCCACAAAGCGTATCGATGAAAAAAGCGCACAGACCTCAACGCAACGTGTTGTGGTGCGCAGGAAGTACTACTGCGTCCGGAGCGAGTAGTGTGGTATAAACTGGAAACACGATAGGTAAGGAACAAGCCGCGGACCACATCAACGGTTTGAAACAATGTGAACGAGAAAGGGCCACGTAAAGAGGTGCCACAAGAAGAACCATGGGAGCAATTGGATATGGAGACTGTATCGCGATGTGTCTGGAAAAGATAAACGTGGTGACATGCAACGGTATACGCATGAGTTGTGTCGATGTCAAGATGGATGTGCTGACTGTCTCAACCTGTAACCCCTCTCACATCCCGGATTGTTACAGCGTGACTGCAAACCTTCGGGACTAAAAAACCTAGTTTGGCGAAATGAGTCACCACTGAGATGCGTTTTGGTGTCGTCATCGGTACAAGACGAAGATGTTTCAGGGATAGTGTGAGTAGATGTAAACCACCTTTGCTTCCCCCATCTTAGTGAAGATCAATGCCATCCGGCCACGACGCCGGATTTGGTACAGCCGGTCATTCACAGCCGAGACAAATGATGGACATGGAAGCTAAGAACGGGTCGTGGAATTCGAAGCTCGGAAACAAAGCGCCTCAAAATTAAAAAATGGAGAGGAAAATGCATAAAATGAGTAGGTGGAATGTGAGTGTTGGGAGGAGCAACATCCAAACACCTCCAAATGAGTGAACCGTATGTTGAGTGTAGAAGTCGAGCAGAGTATCTAGAGGTTTAGGTTTGTATAACTGCGTCGACTTATAAAAATACTGCATGAACGCAAGAAGCAGTCTGGAAGTAAAGGGTACTCACCAAAATCCTTCTATTCATAAGTAATACAAATTCGCCCTTACGGATTCCATAAATGCTATGTCGATTCATAGCTGCCGTAACCGGGAAGTCCTGACACCGGAAGGCCAACCGCTGTCATCTGCATGGCAGTGGAGGATGGGTCGGGCTATATCGCAGTTAGCTAACAATTCGTGATGGTCGGCTACCGTCCTCCATGGAGCAGTTGCTGCGGGCTAGTTGGCAAGAGCCACTAGCAGTCATGGGTTCGATCCTCTGCAGAGGACCGAAGGATGCGACCAGTGACGAGCCCCAACAGGGCGAAACGGCGGTCTGGTGCTTTTCCGGCTAGGTAGTTGACTTGTTTGAATTGTCAGCTGAATGCGACGAACAAAAATACTCACCAAAATCCTTCTACTCATAAGAAAGTATGGTATGGTTTGAAATGAACCTTTTATGACACCAGTTGTGGAACATTTCTGACAAGTCATAGATTCCCCATCATCAGAAAGATCTGTAAGAGAGGGGCAAGTTATAGCACTGCGTTACAGTCCAATCTTTGAGTTGCGCATCTAAGATGCAGTCTGAGTAATCATAATCGGAAGACACTATGATGGAAGGATCCTTGTTCAAGATATTAGTTCACTGTAGTAGTGGCCCGAGTTTGTCCAATGATGTGTTGCAGCTTCGTTGTGTGGCGTCACCAGTTCAAACCGAATTCACACCTCACTGAAAGATTGCTCACACCTCGTGTGTGGGTAGGCACAATTGTGGGAATCCACAGTGAGAGGCCTTGCGACTAGCGTGAAGCTCTAGCCACACAGCCAGCTAACAACCCAGGCCAGCCGTTTTAACTTGCCGGGGATCGGCAGTGTAAGGATTCAAGTAGTTGACCTTCAATCTCTACGTCACGGGTTTTAGACCCCCGTCCCTGCATGAAACTGAGCGCTCCTGAAGTATTCCAACCCGCGTGCACGGCAGCGAAGCATCGATATGCTGTACTGGTGTACCGTGTTGACACAGTTTTAGCAAGGGGAAACGATATGCATGATTCTGGCACAGCAGTGGGCACTCGGTGTGGAAGCGTCCGAGGACACATTGGTCACATAGTTAAAAAGGTAGGAAAACGAGGTAACAATGAGCCACCACACTCACCGTGTGGCGGTGCCCTATAGTACTGAATACAACCATCAGAAGCGGCTGGGCAAAAGTTCCACAGTCAAAAGAAGCTTTGTGGCATGGCTTTAACAGACGGAAAAAGCGCCACAAGCAAAAGCAACTAAACGAAGCAAAAGCCATCCTCAGCCCGAGGAAAGCAATCGGGTAAGTGGTCGTTAAGAGCGACAGTAGTTAGGCTTTCGCTAGATAATTGTTGAAACGGCAATCCATAAATGCAGTAACACCCTGCGATCAAAGAATGTGTGGCACATTGGTCCAATTTAACGGATGCCGCTTGCCAGAGTACTGTTCTTAGCCCCATTCAGAATTAACAGCATCGTCATCTGACAATCTAGCACAATTTCTCCATAGCATGATGTGACCGGATCTGAGTGTGATAGGTGGAACAGTGATCGCCACACCGCCCCTAGGTACGAAGTATATGCAGCATTACATCAGCACTCCGCAATGGTGGTTCGCTTGCAAAAAGTCGAACAGCAAAATCCGGATCATGGTATCGTAAATGCGTCCAATCCCATACAAGAGCGGGGATTTGTACAGATAGTGGATTGACGCTGGAAGCACATGATATGATCGATGTGGAGCCATAGGGAAGCTAAGTCAAATGGAACAAAGACGTCTGTAATTCATTTAGTTAGTTGGTAGAGTCGTCAAGAAAAATGCGAGTGATATGAGAACACAGATTGCATGCAATTGGCACCGGATATGCCATGGGGGGCAAGGATTAGTTGGAATACTGATTTGTTTGAAGAAAACATAACCACTTAAAGATAAGTGATTCTCACCTGTGGTGAAATCGAATTTGGCCAACTGGAGTGCGTAGATTTCACACTCCTTTTTACTGAAGCTGAAAACAATTATCGGTTCCAGACTCCGATGTTTGAGAAGCCGAACAATTTGAACCACGTTGTCTTCGGAGCCTGTGGAGTAGGGAGGGGGGGTTAAAGAAGCTTTACAAGATGAAAAACTAGTATGGTGAATGTGAAATCAACCGCAGTGCAAAAGGGTAAAAACAACGCTGTGTTCAAGTCCATGTGAAACACCAGTTACACGACAGGGAAGAAAAAAGTCAGTGGCGCTGCAACATGAATTCAAGAAACGATGTACGCGTCACTATCGTACTCAACGCTGTAGCAAGGTTTAGTTCCGATGCGAAGGTTATACTGTAGTGTATGGTTAAAAATCGCCGTCAAATGGAAAAGGAAACAATCACTGAGATCGAAACCATTTAGTCGGTGGTTGATGAGCACAGGAAGCAACAAAGTCCATCATATCCAATTGAGTTAAGAGATGAGATACTCATGGAAACTGCAATGCGGGCACGAGATAGACAATGAAGTGGAATATTAAGATAACTAAAAGGCTGCTAAAGAGAGTTCCTCAAACCTAGAGAGGCCGCAGGGCTTAACTTGGAAAATAGGAAACAATATCGGGACTCCGTCAAGTTTGTTAAAAACCGCCAAAATAACAGACGGTGAGAGAAATGTTGGATGGCGTATGGACGGCATAAGAGGCAAGTCAAAGAAAGCATAATGCTGATAAGGCAATGAGGGGTGATAAAGAAACGCTGATTGATCATAGGGTCGGGGCAACAATTATCGATATTTGCACACAAGTCAGTGGAGAAGAGAACAGGTGTTATCGGTATTCAAAGAGAAAACGACAGATGAGAATAGCATAAGCGCAGTCTGTATGTATGGTAGGGGTGCTTTATACCGTACTATTTATCATTTACAAAACGCCATACAGGAGTGCTCGACTTACGTTTATTGCTTGCGACCCTTCTCTTGTCCATATTCCCAGAACCGAACGATCGCATACCTCTTGTGAAATTATCTTCTAGATATTTCCCCTAAAGAAGACCAAAACACATGAGAACAAAGAGCGAAAATGGCCCGACGGTCAATAAATGTTTAGTAAATAACATGGGATATGTAAAAAAAGTCAAACTGTGCGTCAAAGTAAGCAAAATCAAAAGGAAAGCATTTGGAGGTGCGCCACAGAAAGGCAAGTTAACCAAAAATTAGTGTATGCGGCGGCCATTTGATTAAGGCCATCGTGACGAGACTGGGTATTAACGTGTGTTGCGACGATCTGCGTACCTATTTGACCTTTTTGAGCTATATTGAGTGTGGCTCTGGGCCCCTTGAGAGCTACTCCTATCAGGATGTAAAATGGTTAGACGAAATCACCATGATCACCATTGTATACGTTAGCAAGGGTGGGAAACACCTCAACTGTTGTACCGCAATACATAAAAAGAATAAAAATATGCAACAGAGGCATGCCAGCTGAGCTACTGGGAATGAATGGATGTTGTTCCGGAAAGCTGATAACCGGCTATTTCCCGAAAAAAATGTTGTGTCAGAAACGGGATTTCCGTTGGAGGGGGTGGACAAAGAAACTCACAACACAAACGCCACAGAGATCGGCTCTTAGCTATGTCAACAAACTGCATCTAACCAAACTTGTTCATCGTTTTGCGGACCCCAAACAGGGAGCGGAGAGGCACCAAGCGAACTAAGGGCCTTCACCTTCCTTGACCAAGTCATCGATTGGCCTCCTCTTCTTCCATCCACATCCCAGCGTGTAAACAACGCAGGTCGCGAGGGTCGGCGGGCTGGCATACGCAACACGTGGTCAAGCCATCGGAGCCTGGTGCGTGAAATAACGGTGCTGACCGATTCGCTTCCTCTTCCTGTGCCTTAGACAAGACGTCGAGCACGCTCATTGCGCACGTTCCAACCAGATACGAGCCAAACTGCGAAGGCACTGGTGTTCGAACGTAACTAGGCTCTTTATGTTTGCCGAGCTAATCGGACAGTTTCCACAACCGTAGAGTAGAGGCAAACGCGCGGCTGCACTGTGAACCATACTCTTCAAAGATTAATGTCGCGCCGACGCCAGGGGTGGCAAATGCTAGCAAAAGCGTGTTGCTCTTTTCCTATACGACTCGCGACCTCCTCTTCAGTTCCGCTGGTGCTGATATAGCTGCTTAGATACTTTAATTCCTCGAAGACTTCAAGTCGATCCTTACCAAGGGTCAGCGCAGAAGCGGATCCCTGCCAATCTTGGAGGACTTTGCATTTCGAGGGTAAAAAGCATAGAATGAAACGACTGGCAGTCAATACAAATTTGTTCAGTGCTACCTGGCACGTTTGAAAGTTATCACAGATAAGGACAATGTTGTCGGCATACTCCAAGTCAAGAAGTCGGTAGACTTGGAACGGCTGTACGCGTTGCAGATCGTGTCCTGTGAACGCGATCTCCATGACTTCGTCAATAGCAAAGTTGAAGAGGAAAGATGACAGCAAACATACTAGTCTTACACTGCTGGAGATATTGAAGGGTTGCGACAACTTGCTTTAAGCCCTCATCCTGCCCTAGCTACCCGCGTAAAGCGCGCGGATAATGTTTACATATTTCTCGGGCACACATTTCTATAGCACAGTCTCAAAGAGCATGTCAATTCACTGAACCGAAGGCACCTTTGATGTTGAGGAACACGACAACGGTGGGCGGCTAACATATGTGATGGTGCTCCAACAGTTGACGTAAAGAGGTGATCGATGCAGTCCCGACCTCACGAATCTGGCTTTCAGGGGCGCCAGTCAATCAGTGAAGGATGAGAGATGCAAGTTACTTGGAGGCAATGGAGATCAGATTGATTTCTCTATGGTTGTCGCATTCCGAACGTCAGCCCCCCTTGAAGATCAGTACAGCAACGGAACGGCTCCAGTCGGTTGGGACAGTTTCCTGTTCCCACAGTTCCACTAATAACTCTTGTAAACCATCCACAAGAGCAGGTCTCCGAATTTGAAGAGGGTCAGAGGAAGATTATCTGGTCCAGCGACCTTGTTCAACTTCAGTGGTCTGATCTCAACTTCGACTTCTGAGCGAGAAAAACGGATTCAAAGGGACAGCCTACGTAGCAGGATGATCAATGGCCAGTAGGAAATTTACAATTCCGGCCGATAAAATGGTTTTTCAAAACACTCAGCACAACGCTCCAAGCATTTTGACAAGTTGTGCATAGGCTGCCCACTCTCATAATAATTAGTTGCACTAACACCAGGTCTCCTGCTGCCCGTCTCCCATATCAGACGGATTAACTTCCGATAGTTACCAAGGCCCCGTAGCTTAGAGGTAACGAGCTTGTCTCGTAATCTTGCGGCGCGGGTTCGAATCCGCGTAGGGGTGGACATCCTCGCAGTATACTCAGCCCGCGTGCGATTGTTTGTTGTCGCACGGTAGCGAAGCGCCGTTACGGCGTACAGCTGACACATTATATTGGTATTACTACCAAGGGCAGTGACCACTTCCATCTCCGACGCACGATGAGACCACAAGGACTCGCAGTCGCTATACAGACTAGCACACAGCTTTGCCCTGAGGTCTATATGAGTCTCGTGTTCGCTCCCATCATCAATGTGCCGGCGAGCATCGATAAGTTCGAGAGACTGCGTATATACCCAATGACCAGGTTGGCTATCAAAATTTACCACATGAGGATTCACCTGCTTCTAAAGAGGTCCAGTTAACATGCGACCAGTGATCAACTGTATTCAGTGAGCACTTGCTCAACCCGGATGTCAATGTACCTTGATACGCATTCAAAATACCTGGCTTTGCCAGCTGGCTGGTGTCGGCACGTTCACAGCGTCGTCGAACGAGTCGGCCAAACCACACCAGCAGATCAGCACATATAAATGCATGGTCAGTGT
>CALYDF020008709.1:0-11425 GCA_944474145.2 Dicrocoelium dendriticum
ATAAATAAATAAATAAAACGTTTATTCTCGGCAAGGCGAGGCACGCCTTTACAGGCATGATCATTTTGAAAAAACAATGCGTGATCAAGAAGTTGCAAAAATCCGATATGTTTGCCATAAAGGTGCTTGTTTGTGTAGGGGAATGTAAGTATGTAATTGTGTGTGCGTTTATGTGGCTGTGTAACTTGCGCTGGTAATTGTGCTGCTCCATTCTTGAATGTTTGCTATCGTCTGCAAGGGGCGATTGGAAGATTGGTGTCCGTGGGTTGGAAAGGATTATCCAGATATCCACGGGGCAGTGACTTTATTTTGTGGCGAGCCACGACCGCCACGTCACAGTGTTGTTAAGCAGACATTTGTGGCTTTTTATAGGGAGAACGCTTGCCAGGCGAAAACCCACCACATCCTGTTTGAGGTTCATTAAGATCTGATATAGAGTATGAAGTCGCGGCGTAGAGACCACTAATGTCATCTTTATACTATTAGCGTTTTCAGCTTTAGTGGTTAGAGTTGATAGGACAAATCTTTAAGGTACTTTTCCACCTTCCATTGTCGGGTCTCGATCGAGGTGAGGTAGCACTTCTGCCAGGGTTACTGCGACTGGGTTGCATATTTCACATATGACTTCGATCATTCCGTACGCCCCATGAAGTAGGCCGGTGTTGATTTTCTTTCTTTCCGCCTGTTCTGTCTGCCTCTAACAGCCAAGGTCATCTAGCACGAGTAATCCCAGACCGCAATCCTGGAAAACGCACACAAAGAATGTGCCTGCCTATCAGCTGGTCGGGAAATTTTCGTTGCTCCTGACTTTTCAAGTTTTCGGATTCAAATCTTTTCGCACATCGGCCTGGGTACACTCATTCAATCGGGCTCGATCAGGTCTACCCATTTCGCGAACTCTCTCGAGGCTACTATTAACGGATCAACGTCTAACGCCGGTTTTCAATTCGGGCTGTGTTTCAGCCTTGTCGTTCGCCTACGAGTGCACCACTTTTCTACCTTCATCAAGGTTTTTGGAATTAACGGAAAGCTTATTGCTAGCTCTACTTCAGGAGACCTAAACCAACCCTGTCGGTAGCTGGATAAGGCGACTAGAAGCAATTCCATCTTCGTCCACTACCTTGGTTGACCAAGAGCTCTCACGCTGCATTGTGAATCGCGTTCTATCGAACGCACACAAATCTCTTTGTTTGGCCGGATTTGTGCGTGTGCGCCTGTTTGAACTTGCGGCATAACGTGACACACGGAGTTGACCTCAGGGATACCTGTACACGGAGCGGTCGATCACTGCAGGACAGTCTACCCTTGGCGGAATTTGGACAACTGAGCACTCTTACATCCGGTTGGTTTGTATCATTGGTTGTATCTGAAACAGTTGTGCCCCATGCTGAGGCTGATGTTGCATTCTTGATGCTTCTTCACCGCAGTTGGGCTAAACCAACTTACACTTAAACTAGGTCTTTCTAAGCTGGATAAATTTCATTCCGCTTTATTTGGTTTGTTCTGCCTCCCTGAATAATGTTCTATTAATTGGCCACGTTGCTTACACTAATTGCGCTTATCTTCGGTAATTTTGTTGCGTTTGTAGCATTTTAAGTAACTTGTGAACATTTCTTACTTATCACGGATTTGTTGCCGACCAACTTACTTCATATGGTAGTTTAGCGAAGAGTTATGCCACCGTATCTGTATGCATTATTGGATTTATTTTATTTCAGCTTGTCGTTTAAATTGAATGGCT
Source organism: Dicrocoelium dendriticum (assembly GCA_944474145.2). NCBI lineage: Eukaryota > Metazoa > Platyhelminthes > Trematoda > Plagiorchiida > Dicrocoeliidae > Dicrocoelium > Dicrocoelium dendriticum. The sequence continues at coordinate 1,742 of CALYDF020008709.1, forward strand.
GTTGTTTGATATCCCTGGTATGGTTGCGCTTGATGTGTATGTTGAAAAGGTGCCTACCTGTCTATTACCCACTACATCGTTCATACTGGCTCCAGGAGACAGTTGGTCGTTGCTGGAGGGGACGGGGTGCACGGTTCTTGTGGCCATGTTAGGCTCAAAGAGCGGTTCCATGCACTCAGTGTGGAGCGGACTACGGTCCAGCTACCGCCTTGTGTGCGGTTGATTCCCCAAATACAGCGTGCTTGTGTTTGCCTGTGAAGGAGTGTGGGCCGGCTCCGTTGATGAAACGTGGTTCCCATCCGCATGCCTCCCGGTGTTATTCCTTCGGGTTTACACTGGATATGGGGTATGCGGTTGGAGCTGTGGGTGGTGCAGCGCAAGCCATCCATGGTCCCTCTGTAGGCGCAGGCGTCCTGTGGCTTGCCACAGTGACAGGCAAATCCGAAACCGGATGCCGCCAACCATCTGAAACAGTGGCCTGTCTGTTGACTTGAATAGGTAAATCACTGGACCTTAGCGACCTTTGTTACTCCAGAATTCACGCTTGGTTATAGCATATACTATAGATAGCATTGATCTTCTCATTTACAAGATTGATGACTGCCATTAACACTCGTGCAATGAGGAAAAAGAGTGGGGAAAACCGAATAATCACGGTAAATAATGCTGCCGTCACGAGCGTCGAGGAACCTGTGCCCTGTTGCACACATTCCGAGGCTGGGATACAAGAGCAGATAAATAAGTCCAAAGAACAAATCACAGAAAGTTCAGTTAGTGTTGTCGACCTTATATCTTCACTGTCAGCCAAAATAAAGACGTTGGAAAAACAGTTAGAGGAACAAAATGAGAAACTAAAGTTGTTTGACTCATTCGGAGATCTCCTAATGTCAGTTTCATACATAATTCAGTCTCCGGCTAATCCAGAGCAAAAGCACAAAATTGGAGCCTTAAACTTCCTAAATGCAATCGCCTCTGAGGTTAATCAAAGATGCAGAAGGGGAAAAAACGTCATCGCCCTCAACATAGCTGACAATATCGCAATTGACAACATTAGACGCTCTGTTTCGAGAGCGTGCAACATCGCTGAAACCGATATTAGTTGTAGAAGACTGAGGAAAAAATCTTTGCGTTTTCCTTGTCCGACTCTGTTTAGCTTCCGTAGCGAAAGTCTCGCAAATTCGTTTATCAAAAGTCAAAATACTTTAAGATCTGTCCCGAAATTTTGCAAAGTTATTCTATTTGTAGACAGGTCACCTTTGCAACGTGAGCTTCAACGCATGAGTGCAACTAATGTCTCGCCTGAACCGAAGCAGAGTCATCCTCCCTGCGCGCTTCCTGGATTGCAAAGAAGGAGATCATTCAACAGTGTTTGGTTCTCCCCTTCTAAAAAGGCAGGTAATGTTAGCAAGGCCACTCTCCACACGAACGATGCTAAGACTGGCGACAACGTAGCGGAAATTGAGATGCTCACGCCCCCACACCACATTAGTCTTGTGGACATAGGAAATAGTGTAGCTTCACTCGATGCACCACGTTCTGACAAACCAGTAGGGATTGGGATAAATCCCCACACCACTATTGAAACAGATACAAGTCCAAAAACATCAAATGGGACTATCGATAGCTCCAGTGAAAGTACGTTACGGCCCATTGACATTATGACTACACATAGCAGCAGTGGTCATGGTTCGCGTCCTAAGGGTCTTAGATCAAACAGGGGCCTTCGTGCTGGAGAGGTGACTCCCCGTGTCCAAATGACAGTCGTGAATAATAATGCAGCTGCACAGAGTGGCAAGCCAAAATTCCCCATTGTTCTTGCGATGAGCCAAGGCTGTTCTCCTGGCAGGCCTGTACATGGCTTTGCTGAATCACAGACCACTTATTTATGCCCCTATCCATACTCTATTCCGCCTCCTCCTCTCACAATGCCTTCTGTGAGCCCTTAGGCAATGACACCCTATCCAATTAAGCTCAATCGCCCCGACTTACCACAGCATTCTTTTTGCATTCCCCCACCCCCCTAATCCCGATAGGACTGGCGAATCTCACGGTAAGGGATTTGCTGCGGAAGGCTTTAGAACTAATGTGATTGCAAGAATAAATACTGGACGGAGTGATAAACAACGCCAGGAGTTATTAAAACTGGTGATAATTAATATCCGTTCTCTGTTGAATAAACTTTATTTACTCCGCACCTTCATAAGTCTGAATAAACCAGATATGATTTTACTCACTGAAACCTGGTGTCATGATTCTATGCCCAGCCAGCTGCTTTCTATCGAAGGTTATAAGCTTATTAGAAGTGATCGAAAACAAGGCAGAGGAGGTGGTTGCATAATTTACTACTCACAGAACCTCACTATGTCTGAATTCACACTTCCACTTATATGCCCCACTATTGATTCCGCTTGGTTACTCTTGTCCTTTGGTACTAAGCGAATTCTTGTAGGCTGTATATACCGCTCACCCGGGACCAGCCTCAGTGATGAGAACCAGTTGATTGACATCTTCAATTACATATCGGACCTTGGTTCCTTCGATAAAGTTGCAGGTGGAGATTTCAACCTACCAGATATCTGTTGGTCAAACTTAGTAACAAACGCGAAACATGCAGAGTTCATAACCTCCGTCATCACTGGTGGTTGGGAGCAACATGTCCTCGTGGCTACCAGGGGGAAAAATATATTAGACCTACTTTTTACCTCAGGCACCTCCCAGAGAGCTACTAATGTAATTGACGGTCTCCCTGGATGTGATCACAAAATAGTCAGATTTAAACTTATAGCTGAGTCGTCGCATGTGAGGTTTGCGATGGTTCCACACTTCCTGCGAAATATTAACTGGGTAGATTTCTCAGCTTTGCTTAAGGTCCAAAACTAGGACCATTTCTTTCTTTCGTCTGATATTAAGGAAGCCTCCGATATCTTCTATGACAATGTGGCTATGTGCTTAAGCATACTTGCATCCTGTGATAACACGAGAGTCTCTTCTAAATACGCTAACAATGCAAAGGACAAGCGGAAAATTCGAGTGCTAACTCGAACACTTGAACGTACTCATGATTTTAGTGTATTATTGAGACTCCAACGCCTTATAATTGAGATGGACATGAAACATTGAACTCGTCTCATGCAGGAAGAACGACGGGCTGTAAATAGTAGTAATACAAGTCAACTGGTGACTGCATTACTGAGGAAAAGGAGAGGTGGCAAAACTGACTTACCCTCCCACATCGTCATGCCTGAAGGTGATTGCATTGATTCCTTAATTGCCATGGCGGAAGCCTTTAACTCATACTTTGCTAGATCCTTTAATGTTGAACAAGAAACCCTGGATTTGTCAACCTCGTTTCACTTCTCTGAACAAGTCCCAGCGATCGAGCTTAGTGTTGCTACGATAAAACGTATGATTACTTGTCTACGACCATCCTACAGACCTGGCCCCGATGGGATCTCTTCTGCCTTAATCAAACACGGTGGAGATGATATCCCTCTTATAGTATTAAATATATTCTCTTTGTCTCTCCAGTCTGGTCAATACCCCGAACGTTGGAAAACGGCTACGGTCATACCGAGACATAAGTCCGGGTCGAAAACTGACATCCGGAACTACCGCCCCATTAGTCACACAGCCATTCTCTCACGCATGCTAGAGAGAATTGTTAAGGAACATTTGGTTTCGTTCCTAATATCGCACAAACTTCTCTCACCTTCACATCATGCCTTTCTGAAGTCTCGCTCGTGTGTTACCTGTCAAGTTGACTTCCTTAACCATCTAACTGAAGCAATTGACTCAGCTCTTCAGTGCATTGTTATCTTCCTCGACATGCAAAAGGCTTTTTATAGAGTCCCACACGAAAAGCTGTTATGTAAATTAAGTAAGTACGGTGTTACAAACCCGCTTTACTCTTGGATCCAATCTTACCTTGTAGGACGGTCGCAAGTTGTGGATATCAATGGTTACATCTCTTCACCTCGTCCGGTTACCAGTGGAGTGGTGCAGGGCAGTGTCTTAGGCCCGTTGCTCTTCCTACTGTATATAAATGACCTGGTTTCTGTCATACAATTTGGGAAGCCTTATTTATTTGCTGATGATTTAAAGGTGGTCTACACTTTCCCAGGTTCTCAGGGTACCGCTGAAGTTAACAATATCCAAAGCGACTTGGAAGCCATTGAGAGATGGGCTGATATGTGGCAGATGACATTTGCAGCATCGAAGTGTAGTATTCTATCGTATGGATGTCAGATAGCAGCAGAAGTGTTCAGGCTTCATGATGAAGTCATTCCCATCAGCCAGTCTGTTCGTGACTTAGGTTTAAGATATTCTAGTTCGTTAAACTTTAGCGAACATACAAATCATATAGTGAAAAAGGCTAAGCAGTCGGTCGGGCTCATATGCCACCTGCTAACCTTGAAAGAAACCAGACTAATTGCTTTCAAAATCAGTATCTGGCCTTTGCTTGACTATTGTTATGCTGTGTTCAGTAACTTGCGAAAGGCTGACTTGAGAGCCATCGAAAACGTTCAACGCGCCTTTACGAAGCGCATATTTGGCTGCTCAACCGCTCTTTCATACCGAGATAGGTGCAAACAATTGAATCTTGAACCTCTGTGGTTACGAAGAATGCAACTAAATCTGTGCTTCCTCCACAAACTCGCGTGGCGGAAAGCACATATTGGAACCTATCAGTTGCACTTTCGGGAAAACACCACTTATGAACTGCGAGATAACGAATGCATATTCTATTTACCTAAATTCAAGAGCAGTCTAAGGAGAAATTTCTATCTTCTTAGGTATGGCTCTATTTGGAATAAGCTGCCAAAAGAGATTAGATGTATTGAACATTTCTGCATGTTCAAGAAAATGATAAAGGCTTATCTGTCAACGGACAGAGCGAAATGGATCTTAAACATTCAATTTGATGATGAAAAACTGTATGAAGAAGGGCCGGATCATGTATGATACCGGAGAACATCAACTCTACTGCACCAGAGAAAACTTGATTAGCTAGGAAAGGCTGATACAAACCGCTTCTTATGCTATTCCTTAACGCTACCTTCCATGCGGTTTTACTCCCATTAAACTTAATTCATATCAACTGTCTTCTGTTTAAAACCGAGAGCAAAATTATTTACTGGTGTGACGTCAGGAGTTATTTTCGTAATTTTCCCCACAAATTGATTAATTCGTAATATTGTTCTGCGATCCCTTTCGCTACATTTGTTCTCCAGTGCTAATCATTTCCCCCTCTTTTCTGAAACTAACAGTCCAGAAACATATACTTGAATTCAGGGATGGCAATAATTGATTCCCTACGCGACTTTTGCTTATGGACAACTCGTACAGTCATCTGTCTCCGGCTGTCACGCTACACAATTTGTCGTATGATCGGCTCGATCGATTTCTACGCCGATGTACAAAACATACCTGCCTATTTTTTACATTAACGATATAGTACCTCTTTCACATAATTCTTCTTCTCTATATTCTTCCTTATTTCATAGTTGGCCACGACTGGGCTGATCTCCTGTGGTGACGGATTACAGCTTTCAGATTATAAAATACGTTACCTATGCAAGGCAAATTGCCACCAACTGACTGGCGTATAAAAAAGTGCCATAATGGAATAATCCGCATGACGGACTGGGCTGAACCTTCATGGCCCATAATACATGTTCAAAAACAGCTCTAAAATGAACAAAACATATGATATACAGGTGATGGCTCATATGCTACTATGCCACACCGGCACACGGCCAGTTATTGCATGGAAGTGCGAGCGAAACCTTTCGAGGGAATACCTTGCATGGAAGCAGGTCCCCTGGGGATGGTTCCACGATTGGCCGTATTACTTTAACTCGACATCTGTTTAAATTTGCTTACGTTATTGTTCCTGCTTTTTATTTTCTTTAATGCCTTCATCCTGCCAATTAGTTTAGTACCTGTTTTTGGACCCAATATAAAAAGCGTGAACAAATTGATTATTTTTTTGCGATCCTGTTGCACACATTGATCAGACCACATAGTTGGACGGCACCTCGAAACACCGAGGAATATAACATTTATCATTGGTCCTTGCCTGTAGTCGTGAGTGCTCCGATGGCATATAAGCGGAAGATTACACTTGGCGGCGTTGAACCGCAGCATGTTATCGGGGGGCAAGGTGTTTCATTTATTCAAATCATGTTGCATGTCTGCGTGATCCTCCATTGTAGGGATAGTATACCGTAGCTTTAGATCATCGATGAATGGTAGAAAGTTTGAAGATAGCACCCACGTGAAGCCGTTTATGAAAACCAGGGTGAGATGTGGTTCGAGTACCGAACCTTGAGATACGGCGCACTGAATTTTGCTTGAGTCGGATTTAGTATGTGAAACTTCACTATAGATGACTTTGGACGAGAACGTTGCCCATCCAACCCAGAGCGAGATCATGGATTTGCTAATTTTGCTGTATCTGAAGGTAAATGCGATGTTCTTGACAGATGAATAGCTTAAAGTAATTCAGGTAGGCAGCAACTACCCCTACATCAGTATCGATAGTTTCCGTCCAGCATGCACGAGCTATCTGTAGGTGAGTACTGCATGGTCGAGTTTTATGAAATCCAAGCTGCTGCTGAGCGACAATTTTGCTGCTGTCCACGTACCCTATGAGCATCTTAGCCACAATGGACTCCATGTTGTTGGAGTTAATCGGAAGCAGTGTTATCGATCGGTGCTTCGATGGTTCTGTACTGCTGCCATGTTTGTAGTTTGAAGTGACGATCGCACGCCATTCACATTGTGGAGAGAATATTTCTAACTCCTCAGCATAACTCATGGCATCCACTTTCAACGCTTTTGTGAAAATGCTGTATGCACCAATAATGACATACTCGTGCAAGTGCATCAGCCGCTTCTGTGTATCCATGGCGGTATAGGATTTATGCTTATGCACTCATTGCGGTATGAGGGGGATAGATTTTCCGAGACACGGACAAATTTGTGTCCTCGAATGTTGGCCACCTCTTATGTCATTTGTACTAGTCCAAATGCTGTGTGTGGAACGGGATTGCCGCACTTAACTGTAAAATATGTTCACCTGTCTGTAAAGTGGCCTGATATTATGGCAAATTCATGAGGTAGTGTTGGTATGTTTCCATATCCTTCTGGGCGAGTTAGTCGCGGTGGTTCCTTTGCGTTTTATAGATATTGCAGGTGGCCACTCATGGAAGTGCCATGTGGGCGCGGCAAGCCAAGTCCCTCGAGCCTATGTATTTCCGAGTCCTACTCCTTAGTGACGGCCTCATCTTTTTCGAGTAGTGGACTTTGGTTACTCGTGTTGCTATCACCAACCCATTGATTCGTTTGAAAAACTCTCTCTAGCCCACCTCAAGAACGCTGACTTGCCAAACTATCTCAACCTAGTGCCACCAGCTTGGTTCGGTTTTTCCCGTTCCAGGCAAATCTCGGCGGCAGTATTAAAGGAAGTGATGTGTTCCCTTCTGGAAAGTGTTCTCGCTATAACATGTCACAAATGTCCGCTTAACAACACTGTGAGTTGGCGTACGAGACTCGCCCCTAATTAAAGTCACCGTTTCTTGTATTATTTCAGCAAAGCATTGTAATTCCGTAGTTACCGGGCGAATCACTGGGTGGCTTGTGCCCCGGTTTGGCAGATTGCCGAACAAAAGGCGTTTGAACCGTGCAATCGGTCATCGGCTCCCAGTGGAAGCGGTCTCGTGACTATTCCCCGCTACCTTACGGTTAGACTATTGAGCCGAATGCTCGGGGTGGCGTCCCCCAAGTTAACTCACTTCTTCGGCCTGGGCAACCGTGTAGTATCATGCCCGATAAGAAAAACCATGGATTTACCTTCTTGTCACGTTTGCGCTAGTGCTGCATTTGTCATTTGCCAAATTCCATCGCACTCCAACATTTAATTTGTTGTGAATACCACTACTGTTTATCCTGCTTCTGATCCGGGTTTTGCCAGCAACCGAAAAGTTAACCGAGGGTCATATTTCGACCACGATCTATGTTCCGATGGGCTTGCCTCAATGTACGAATGCTTAGGCAAACTGGTCAAAAGCCAGCCTGGTGCGTACCCTTGAGTCTCACGTTAGTGACGTTTGCTTTGTTTCCGAAACCCGATTGTAGGATCGCAGCAGTGTACTGTGGCTGGTGCCTACTTCAGATCGCGGAACCGTAGACCAAGTGCATCTATTCACTGATACAGAAGCAGACGTGGTAGATTTGGCTGGCGTTGGGCTGGCACTAAGTAAGAAATGCCAAACTTCGTTGCTCGACTGGTTCACAGGTAACAGTCGGCTATGCGCAGTTTGGCTTCAGGGATGATGTCGTAACAACAGGCATCGCAAAGAAACACGTAACTTGTTTGTCGTTTCTGCGCACGGCCCAAATGACTGTATCAGCGACTCTGCCAAGGGCGAGTTTTACCGCGAACTTCACCTTCTCGTGAGTAAACTGGACAAGTCGGACGTCGCTACACTTGCTGCCGGTTTTAACGCACGGGTTGGTTGCCTGCTTTCAAATGAACACCAACCTGGAGATTAGCATACGCTTAACGAGGGACATTCAGATAATGGAGACCGGCTTCTCACATTATGTGGGGACAACCACCTGTTTCTCTCAAGCAGCAGTTTCATGCATAACGACAGACGTTTTGTAACTTGGCGCTCTCCATCGTCAAACAATTCTGATACCAGATCGACCACATCGCTATCAGTTTGCATAGACGAGGTGGTATCCAAGACCTCAGCTCATTCTACTCCACTTATACTCAGACCACGTGCTGGTTTGTACGAACATCTGCATGCGCATCGGTGGGCTCGTAAACAACAGTACCATAAGATTGAGAGAAACAGCTTTGTTGGCCCCTGTACTCAACTGAGCTATCAAGCTGAACTATCTGTATCAGAGAGATCAATTTGTACAGTCGTTTGGAACTCTCACCACATTGTTTCCCTACAACGTCTTATTATGGACAGCCCATTTCCCTTTGAATGTGTCAGATCCCCGGCTGTTTGTTTTACCTACTCCCTGAACATGGATAAACCATTCGACCTTGCTCCTCTAGCCCACCGTCTATGGTCACTCAAACCCGCCTTACACATTTCGCTTTTACATCCTTCATCCTTTGATGTGCTAGTTACCGATGTCCCATCGCAGACCTTGCAGGCATCTTCACCATATCCTGCGCATTACAGACACTCCGCCAATCAGCTGTTCCGAACATGTCTATCTTCAAAGCCAATCGATCTTCCAAGCTATGCTATTGGTGTATTTTGCCCTATCAGTCATCGACAAATCAAGCGAATTTGACTGCTTGGCAAATGTCCATACGTGTAGGCAATCAATTGGTGTATTGGCTTGCTTCGAAGCGGGCTGCTCGGTTACGCCTTCGAGCACTTGTTTGCATTTTGTGCACATGTTTGCCTGGCTTTTGGATCGGTTTTCCGTGGTATCTACTGAAGTTTCTATTGCTTTCTTGTATAAGAAAACCGCTTGAGGTTTGTCACTTTTGGGACTTGTTGTTATTATTCAATAGCACCACAGTTGCACCGGCATTGAGTTTTTGACTTATCCCGAGGATTGCGAATCCGTTCCGGTCTTGAATTTCGATAACCGGTGGCTGCGCATATTGCTCAATGTTTCTAAGCGTTTTATCGCTTACAAGATCGA
>CALYDF020008710.1:0-11235 GCA_944474145.2 Dicrocoelium dendriticum
AGCTGAAGAATGCCCTTGTGCTACCACTGTACAAGGGCAAAGGGAGCAAGCAATGCTGCACGAATTATCGTGGCATCAACTTGCTGAGTTGTGTGGGCAAGGTGATTGCCCGAATCCTGCTCAAGTGCCTCGTCAGTCAGGTGGTAGAACCCATCGTGGCGGAAGAGCAGTGTGGATTCCGCACGGGTCGCAGCACTATAGATATGGTGTATGCGACTCGTCAGTTTAAGGAGAAGTGCAGAGAACGACATCAACCATTATACTCGCTTTCCTTGGTTTCACCAAGGCATTCGATACGGTGAACCGCGAGGCATTGTGGCTGGTGTTGGGTAAGTTTGGTCGGCCGCGTAAGTTTGTAAGCTTAATTGAATGTTTGCACAGTGGCATGCTGGCGAGGGTTCAGCTGAGTGGAGTGACCTCGGATGACTTTGCAGTTAAGTATGGTGTGAAGCAAGGTTGTGTCTTAGCACCTGCTCTATTTAATATATCTCGTCATGCAATTATGTGCTTTTGAGGCCGCTTCGGCTTGCGGTGTTCGTGTGGAGCACCGTATTGATGGTGGGTTCCTGAACATCCGTCGTTTCGGTGCGAGAACGCTAGTCTGTAAGATAACTATCCGTATGTTGCTGTTTGCAGACGACTGTGCGTTGTTCGCACACAGTGCGGATGAGTTGCAGCACATGACTAGTGCGCTGGCTACGACATCGGCAAAATTCGAGCTCACCATCAACACAAGCAAAACTGTCTGACTCTTTCAGCCTTCACCGAAGGTGCAACCTTCAATATTGCCGCGAATCAGCATCGGTGCTGAAGTACTGAAAAGCACCTCCCGCTTCCGCTACCTTGGGAGTGTGATGTCGACTGACCAGCAGCTACACAGTGAACTGCGTATCCGCGTCTCGAAGGCAGCGGCTGCATTCGGGAAGCTAGAGAACCGAGTGTGGGACAACCATCAGCTTACCATTGGCACGAAGCTGATGGTGCACAAATCCATGGTGCTGTCGGTTCTTCTTTACGGCAGTGACACGTGGACGATGTACTGGCGGGATGTGTGATATCTCGAGCTGTTCCATCAACAGTGTTTGCGAGGGATTCTGCGCATCGGTTGGTGCGACAAAGTTGCAGACACGGAAGTGTTGCGCCGAAGTGGTATGTATGCAGTGGACTGCATACTTTTACTGAGACACCTGAAGTGGCTCGGTCATGTGAGCCGTATGGATTCGACGCGGATACCGAAACAACTCTTATATGGTCAACTGAGAGTTAAGAAGCGGCATGTGGGGAAACCAAAATTACGTTACTGGAACATGGTCGGAGTGAGCCTCTCACGTTCTAATCTTGATTGCAGGTCATGGGAATCGGAGGCGGTTGATCGGCGTGCATGGCGCGATCAAATCACGAAGGCAGTTGCCGAAGTGCGGGAGAAAGACCTCATATATGCAGAAAAGAGGCGGCAACTGCGGTAGCGGCAAGCGCCGATGGGTTGTACTCCATCGACATCGAGCGCATGGTGCTGTAGCACATGCGGTCGCGAGTGCCTGAGTCAGACAGGCTTAGTGAGCCATGAGAGAGGTCACTCGGGACCACTGCCGAAGCGACGACGGGTCCTGCAGTGAACGTAGGCAGCACCGGCGCAGCGTTTGTAGGCACGCTGAATTCGATTTACTAACCGCGTGCTTGCATGCTAAGTCTCTCCATTTCAGGTGGTGGGTTTGCAATTTTGTCCTAATGCTTTTCTTCCTTATATTAATGTCTACCAATGCTCTCTTTCATAAACTTGGACATACCGCTTAAGCCAATGGTAGTTAATTTCGATAACATTTTCGTGTTTGTGGCATTTCCGTAAAATATATCTTCTGATGCCTTGAACTTATCGCGGATTCGTTCGTAATCAATTTATTTTACATGCCCATTTAGGGAAGAGTTATGCCGGCGTATCTGTATGCATTTTTCGATCTAATTTATTTCATCTTGTCGCTTCAAGTGAGTGGCTGTTGCCTGATATTCCCAATGTGGCTGCGCTGGATGCGCATGTGCCTAACACTAACTCGTAAATAATGGCCCCCAGGAGACAGTTAGTCGTTGCTGGAGAGGACGGGGTGCACGATCCTTGTCGTCGTGCTAGGCTTGAAAGGCAGTTCCATGCACTCAGTGTGGAGCGGACTACTGTCCAGCCACTGCCTTGTGTGCACTTGATTCCGCAGATACAGCGTGCTTGTGTTTGCCTGTGAAGGAGTGTGGGCCGGCTCCGTTGATGAAACGTGGCACCCCTCCACATGCCTCCTCGTCTTATTCCTTCGGGTTTACATTGAATATGGGGTGTGTGGGTGGTGCAGCACAAGCGATCCATGGTGCCTCTGTAGGCGCAGGCGTCGTGAGGCTGCCCAGAGCGACAGGCAAATCCGAAACCGGATGCCGCCAACCAGTCTCAACAGTCTAGCAACTAGACCTAGATCGAACAGAGCCATAGAGATTAGCAGGGGAAGTCACCGAGTCATAACCATCGTGGCATAGTAGTTGAAGGTGAGCGACGCACTTCAGCAACTATGCCGCAGGAAGTAAGGAACATTTTGACAAAAAGTAGAACAAAGCATTTATAGTTTGTTGCTCACACGCCGATTTGCCGCATTTTTGTCATGTTCGATGTTTGAAGTATTCAACATTTTAAGTAATACAATACTGTACACAATTATTCCACTGATTCCGGTTGCGGGCCATATCTACAAGAGTCTTAAGCCATTGGCACTCATCATCTTTGGGTCCCCATCCTGGAAAACGTATGGATCCGACAGCGGCTAGACACGACGTCAACGATTTCATGTGCTGCAGCCAAGTGGAAGGCTGACCACCACGCGGTCGCCTCCAGCCAGGTGCTTGACGAGCGAATAGAGCGTGACGCGGTAGACGCTCAGGTGCCATGCGTAGGACGTGAACGAGCCATCTCAACTGGAGCAACAAAACCAGTTTGTTGAAGGGAATAATCTCATTCCCCAACATGCGACGTCGAACGTCATTACTATTAACTCGATGTTGCCACCAAACACGAGCGATACTCCTTAAGCAATCGTTATCAAAGGCAGGAAGAGCACGCATGTCTTCCACGAGAATCGGCCAGGACTCGCTCCCATACAACAAAACTGAACGAACTGATGCGTTGTAAACGCGGCCTTTTATCATGAATGAGACGTCGCGACGTCACAAGTGCCTCAGGTTGACATGCTGATCGAGCTTTAGCGATGCGAATATAAACTTTTTTGTTGCTAGTGTCGTCAGTAGAAACACAGCTCCGAAGGTAGACAAAACTATCTACCTGTTCAAGCTGTGCACCTTCGAGAGTGAGCGAGGGAGCAGGCGTGGACAAATCTTGGAGCAGCACTTTACACTTCGATGGTGTGAAGCTCATGCCATACTTAGATGCTTCAACCGCCAAAAGATCCAGAATGAGTTGCATACTCTGAAAATCGTCAACAAATAAGGCGATCTCATCAGCGTAATCTAATTCGGTCGCGCGCCCACCCGGTAGAAGCTCTAGGCCAAAATATTGGAAACCTTCAAGAGCAATCAACAGATCGTCTTCGACTGCGAAATTAAAGGGGAATGGGGACATAGGGCAGCCCTGTCGCACACCGTTATTGGGACGCGCCAGAGTGGACAACAAGGTGTACTACATGCACTGATGGAAGATGAAGACCTGTTGAATTGCGAGTGAAAGTGCTCAGTCCAGCGGTCCATACGTCTCTGTTGGTTGGTGATCGGAGACTCATCTACCTCGCAAATAACCTCATCGACACCAAGCTTCCTGAGGCGAGTGGACCGAATGAGTTGGAAAAGTTTGCGAGTGTTTCCAGAGAGGGCAGCGGTCTTCATATCTAAAGGACGCTCAGACCACGATGTCTCGCGATCCTTGCGTAGGCTATTTTTGATCAGCCGGTTGGCAGAAGGGCGCCGCTCGTTGAAATCTGATTCAGCCGGGATATCTTTGCGGGCAGAGATCCAAGCATTTAAGGGGCATCTAGCTAGGCTGCAGCTTGACTGTCCGGAAATGGCCATCGCTTTCTGTATACAAGACAAATTTTGCTCTATGTCTTGCGGTGGGTTGCAACCGAGTGCGTATGCCAGTGAAGACTTAGCTCACTTGGACAGCGGTTATTGGTAAAGCGCCTCGAGCTTTTACTATACGGTTCGCAACCTCATCTGTTATCCAACAGGTGCTAGTATAGCGGTCAAAGTACTTAAATTTCTCAAAGACTTCTAGCTTATCACCACAAAAGGTCAGCGCAGGGGGTGGGTACCTGCAAAACTTGGAGAAGGACAGTGCAAAGATAGTCCGGAATGATTGATAACCGAAGCTAATCTGTCCAGTGGTACTTGGCACGTCTTGGAACTGTCACAGATAGGAGCAATATTGTCGGCACATTCCAAGTCAAGCAGTCGATCACCTGGGAGCAGCTACACACATTGTAAGTCGTGTCCAATGAACGCGGTTTCCATGACTTGGTCGATGGCGTAATCAGAAAGGAAAGGTGACAGCGGGCATCCTTGTCTCACACCGCTGGAGATATTGAAGGACGGTGACAGTTTGGCATAAGCTTTCACTCCGCAGGACCTACGCGCGTACAGCGCTGTCATGACGCATATGCTTTTGATGTACTGATGATGCCCAACAGGCTAAAACTGCAGTCTAGTGCTTTTATGGGCATGTGGACGACTATCTGATTTGGAAGCCGGCTGCGAAGAACCTCAATTTTAATGACATTAAAAACCCCTACTCATGAGTATAGTAAAATATATCCGCCCCAACAGTTTCTAAATGCTATGCCGTATATAGCTACTGTTAGTGAACGTCGTGTCTTTCGGGGCCAACCCTGTCCTCTGCAACGTTCGTAACTTGCATGGCATTGGAGGACAAGACGCGCTATATCGCAGTTAGCTTGTAAATCATGACGGTCCGAAGATGTTCCCCGTGGCCCAGTGGTATAAATTGATGACTGACGGCTCAAGCTGCTGGTGATCATGGGTTCTAATCCTGATGGATCCGATGGATAAGCACTAATGATGATGCCCAACAGGCTGAAACTGTAATCCAGTGCTTTTCCAGGCATGTAGACGACTATCTGATTTGAAAGCTGGATGCAAAGAAGCGATATATATATATATATATATATATATATATATGGGTAGCTTCTTCACCGCAGTTGGGCTAAACCAACTTACACTTAAACTAGGTGTTCGTTGCTAACCAACTTACTTCATATGGTAATTTAGCGAAGAGTTATGCCACCGTATCTGTATGCATTATTGGATTTATTTTATTTCAGCTTGTCGTTTAAAGTGAATGGCTGTTGTTTGATATCCCTGGTATGGTTGCGCTTGATGTGTATGTTGACAAGGTGCCTACCTGTCTATTACCCACTACATCGTTCATACTGGCTCCAGGAGACAGTTGGTCGTTGCTGGAGGGGACGGGGTGCACGGTTCTTGTGGCCGTGCTAGGCTCAAAGAGCGGTTCCATGCACTCAGTGTGGAGCGGACTACGGTCCAGCCACCGCCTTGTGTGCGGTTGATTCCCCAAATACAGCGTGCTTGTGTTTGCCTGTGAAGGAGTGTGGGCCGGCTCCGTTGATGAAACGTGGTTCCCATCCGCATGCCTCCCGGTCTTATTCCTTCGGGTTTACACTGGATATGGGGTATGTGGTTGGAGCTGTGGGTGGTGCAGCGCAAGCCATCCATGGTCCCTCTGTAGGCGCAGGCGTCCTGTGGCTTGCCACAGTGACAGGCAAATCCGAAACCGGATGCCGCCAACCAACCATATATATATCGGGCACATCTTTCCTGGGCAGTCCCAAAATGAGCATCAACCTATTGAATCGAAGGCACTTTTGATGTCAAGGAACACGATTGTAGTGAGTCACCAAAAAATATGGCGGTGCTCCAACAATTGACGTAAAGTAAAGAGGTGGTTAATACATCCTCGACTTCAACGAAACTCCGCTTGCTCCATAGGAACATGGCTTTCAAGGGTGCCAGCTAGTCTGTGCAGAACGACGGATGCAAGCAAGTTAGAGGCAATAATGATCAGACTGATACCTCTATGATTTCCGATTTCCGAGCGTAGCCTCCCTTGAAAAGTGGGACTCTAGTCTGTTGGGACGATTTCTTGCTTGCACAGCTTCACTAATAAGTTATGTAAATCATGTACAAGAGCAGTTCACTGGAGTTTGACGAACGCTGGGGGAAGTATATCTGCTACTGTGCTCTTATCCAATTTCCACAGCCAGGTCTCACGTTCGCAGCAGTTGAACGTAGGAAGTTCCCGATTCCAGGGTCGCATTCAGTTCGTCCACGTTAGTTATCAGTAGCAGCTGATATGTCTAAACCGGACTGATATTGATGTTTCACGGATTGGGAATACAGTCAGTGGGAAGGCATCTTCGCCATTGAAGCAGATTCGCCAAATTAGCTGACTTGTAGACTAAGATGTAACACCTCCGGTGACTTTAGTCAGAAACAATTTGTCGTTGGATAGCAGCCATAGGCATGGATACCAGTGCTTCCACTGAAAACCTGCGATGCTAACACAGTGATTGTGGTCCGTGGAGGACCTAATGGCAGTCACTGCTCTCGACGAGCATCGCGTCCGCAATTGAATACAGGACGATGTTCTGACTCTTGTAAGTGACCGGCTTAAGCAACTGTGTCACCCGCAAAAATCACTCTTGGACAAATGAATCGCGGAAGACTGTTGATAGAATTAATCTTTGATAGCCCAAAATTGCAGCCACCGGAGTGTCGAGGGAAATGACAAACTATAACTTACATTCAGCTCAGTGACATGTGGATGTTCGATGGGATGCAGCCTAGAAGAGCAGACTCAATAAGTGTGCTGATAGCAACTCAAACAGCGAGCGATCGACGCTAACCACATTGTAGGAAAAGCATGCAATTTCAATCACCTATAGGCAATCCGTGAGTTCAAATGAATAAGGACGATTCTGTCTGCCTGCGTGCTTCGGAGAGGCAACACACATCAACTCGGAAAGAACGTAAGACCGTATCGAGTAACATTTGCTGTTCGAGCTATCAAACTGTTTGAAGACGGATAAGTACCTCGGATTTGAAAAATAAGTTGGCTGATAAGATTAACAGTGGCTGCATACTGGCAACCACGGGAATAGAATTTGCGAAAAAAGAGGAAAAGCGAAAGGACTGCTGGCGACGGTGTGAATGATGTTCTTCCACTACCTACTTCGAGTTCTTTGTAGGGCACTCGCTGAAATTTTCTAGACAGCCTAGGCCCATAACTTGTGGCTGCTTTTCAACCCGCTAGACAAAAAGACCTATTCCGACCTGTCTACACTCGAATTACAACATAGCCCAACTCGAGCGCTTCGTAAGAGAGATTTTACACTAAATATACCGAAGGCCAAAACGAACATTTGCTCTAATTTCTGCCTGGTCAGATATAGCTATCTGTGGAATAAACTACCAATAACACACAGGTCACGTGACAATGTGGTAACATTTTGAAACAGGCTCTTCAATAACCTTGATCTAGATACCATAATCACTATATTCACATGAGAAAAAGCCCCCGATGAGCTATCCTAGGAGGGGCCTAAAAACATCTAAACACCAGTGTTTTCAAAATTAAGTTTTTGGCTCACTCATTTACCGGAACGTCACTGCATGTAACGCATACCCCAATATTCCGCATATACATGTCACACATGCAAGAGCATGGATACTTCAGTACAAATTGATCTGTGCTGCTACAGACACAGATTTTCGCATCAGGAAAAATATATGTATTATTATTAGTATTATAAGTCTGTTGGTAGATGGAGGTGGGCTCGAGGGATACCACTCGGAACCTTTGATTAGATGATTCGGACCATAAGGTAATGGGGGAGCAGGACCTGTTAGAAAGGGTGGCTGGCTGAGGTTGAGCATGTTCAGTCATGGAAAGTCGGCAATTAGATAATTTTCTCGATCCCAGTTTATTGAAGGCGTTTTGATATGGCCGGATGGCATTGACTGGGACTACATGGTATGAGGCGGGTGGGCGGAAACCCATGAGCAAGGGTGCTTTCCTCCCACCGACAGAAACAATCTGTTGTGCTCGTAGCATATGTTATTCGACTTGACCTTATAGCCGGTGTGATGTTGTCATCGACGACGGGTTACGATAGCATGTAGCCGTCGACATCTCCAAAAACCACGGTGTAAAGAATGAAACCGAGTTCCATGGAACTACCTGAAGTAACTAGCACTGAAAGAACTTGGAAAACACGATCCGAAACAGTCCAGGGCAACAAGAAAGTGCGCGTACCATCACAACACGGTAAGATGCAGTCTTGTCGTGATGAGGAGACAAGCCGTGTCCGAAGGCAATAGAACAGTGACTAACTTAACTGGCTTTCTTCACCAGATGTGATAAATTGATTTGATGTGGGCCAACAGAAAGGACACCACCAGAGAACAATTTGAAAATATGCACCACCTGGTAAAATCAGCAATCAGCGGTGTGAGGGCCACTGGAGTACGCTGCGTGAATAATCGGAACACGCCGGTGTTTAAACGGACTTCATGTACTACCGCTATAGATATGATAACTTTTGAAGGTGATAGGACGGTGGGGTATGAAAACAGGAATCAACAGAATGGGGGATGGAAGTCCGCACGTTCCATGCTGGGGGACACAAGACTCACTCCGCACTTGGTTAGAAATACTACATCGGAGGCATTGTTGCCATTGCCAATGGTAGTGAGTGTGCACTCAGGGATCATTCCCAGCTTAGAGCTTCCGCTGCCGCACTCGCGTCTGCTGCACCCATCCTATAAGTACATGAAGACTAATTGCAGGGGTTATATTGAAATACACGCTGTGTGAATCGATTGTGACGAGCAATCTCAATGCGGACAGCGATTCACATGGAAGTGAACCTTGGTCAATTTGATCACAGGGATCCTAACTGATGCAGATACATATTGTGAGTTACCCGCCCGAAAGCACAGCACCCCACGGCCAAAATTGCACTTGGAGTGAAAAAGTTGGGATGAACAACGGCCAGTTTCGAATTTGCCTGATCTCATCAGGTAGAGGTGCACAGCCCCTACCGAACTCAACACTGTGAACTGCGGTGTGGAAGGAGTACGAAATCTATCCGTCAGTTATGATGGCACGAAGGCTGTAGGTACTGACGACTGACTTAGATTATGCCGATGAGAGTGCTTTACTTGGCGACGACGCACAGAGCAAGCAAACTATTCTAAACCGTTTGGGGATTGAGGCATCTAAGTACGGAATGTGCTTCGCCCTTCGAAGTGTAAACTGCTGCTTCAGGATTGGCACTCACCCATCCCCATGCTCACTAGTGAAAGTAGACAGCTTGAACAAGTAGGTAGCTTTATCTATTTAGGCAGCTGCGTATCTGCCGGTTGCATTATGGAAAAGGAGGTTTCCCTCCGTAGTGTCAAAGCCCGGTCAGCGTTAATCAATCTGCATCACTTGTGGCGTCATCATGATGTGCCTCTCTTGGTAAATGGTCATGTTTACAACGTCACAGTTCGGGCGATGTTGCTATGTGGAAGCGAGTCGTGGCCAGTTCGCGTATTTTACATGCGCCGGCCCTCGGCTTTCGACAACAGGTGCTTAATGAAGATTGCTCATGTGTGATGGCAGCAAAGTATGAGCAACAGTGAAGTCCGACGTCGTGTCTTAGGAGATGCGAGTATTCCTTTCAACAAACTGGTTTTGCAGCGTTAGTTAAGGTGGCTAGGTCACGTCTTGCGTATGTCAGCTAAGCGTGTGCCCCATTGCGCCCTTTTCGCTCGTGCAGGACCTGGTTGGAAGAGACCGCGTGGCAGTCAGGCTTTCACTTGGTGACAGCATATGTAATCGTTGACTTCACGTCGTGTTGCTGTTAGATCCACGTCTGCTTTGTTAGGGACCAAAGGCTAGAAACAATTCAGATTATGGCGCGCAATCGAAACCAGTGGAAAATACGTGTGTACATTTTTTTAGATTCAGCTGTCTAATGCTTAACAATTGAAAAAAACAACAGAATGAAAAACTGGCGTGTGAAAAATGATAAAAAGTTTCGTTCTTCTTGCGGCGCAGTAGCTGAAGTATGTTGTTCATGCTCGGCTAATGTGCCAAGTTGATGATGTGATTAGATCTGTGACTACAACAACAACTACTGCTACTACTACTACTACTACTACTACTACTACTACTACTACTACCACTACTACTACATCTGGTAGAGATAGTAGACAGTTGAACTAAGGGCCCTTGGAATGTTAACCGAAGCATATACACAGGCACTATCATCATGATAATGGGACTTTCAAGTATCGAAGGTTACAAGTGGGATACGATATAGTTGTCGATATTCCTGTTCCGCTGAGTCATAAGTTCGGCTCCATAAAGCGTGTGTATTTTAAAGTAGGGACACTGCTCAAACGTCTACACTAATCTGCAAAGATTTGATCAACTTGCGTTTGAAAGAGAGCAGACACTTCAGAAAAATAGTTGGATATGCCAAGAAATTGACATCGGGAAGGCGGAGCTATACTTTTGGACTTGACCGAAGTTAACTTGGAAAGAAAAGGCTTAATGATTACCTTCTGTTCGGAATCTTACGTCGCCTTGATAACACGGATGACAAGAGTGTTCTCATGATGCAGAACAAGAGGCACAAAATCATGATTTCGAGGTAAAATGCTAAAAGCACAGAATGCTTCTTCCTGATTGAGTACTCTAGTGTCAGGAACAACCTCCTCGTGGTGCCAGCTGGGTGGTTCGGGTTTAACCCGTTCCAGCAAATAGTTCGGCGGCAGTGTTTCAGGACGTGGTGAGTTTTCGCCTGGCAAGCGTCTTCCCCATAAAAAGCCACATATGTCTGCTTATCAACACTGCGACGTGGCGGATGTGACTCGCCACAAACTAAAGTCACTGGCCGGTGGATATCCGGAAAATGCTATCCAACCCACGGACATCAATCGCTTATTCTCACATTCTCACAAACGGTCAAAAATACTGCGGCACATTCAAAAACACAAGCTACATTCATACACAATTACATACGTATATACACCCATACACTTACATACACTGTTATGCCTAACATGTACCTTTTTAATACATTTTTGATCACACTATGTTAGCTAAACATGATCATGCCTGTAAAGGTGTGCCTCGCATTGTCGGGAATAAAAGTTTATTTATTTATT
>CALYDF020008711.1:7500-11475 GCA_944474145.2 Dicrocoelium dendriticum
TAGGAGGAAGACCATGGATAACGGTATTCAATGCCAGAAAAAGGAATGGATCACAGATTGGTTAAACTGTTTCGAAAAGTGATTATCCCATCGGACCATGCGTTTTGACAGACTGTGGATCGGTTGGCCAGTTTCGTCCTGTATGGTCGCGCTCACCGTCATCATTACGGGAGCCTACAACAAATTGACCGCCCAGATGAAGATCCTAAGAGGACAAATTACGAATTGGGCGGTTAGGTAAACTGCAACCACTACAGTACCTGTGCTTCTTCGGTAATTAAGAAAATCGTCAAAATGGTGATAGAAACCAACTTTCATCGAATCAGGGCTGCAGTTTGTGCGGACGTAAGTTGCAGTGAGAAACAGACACAGTATATTTCCGTGTGACATGAAAGAATATACATTTTTACACGCATATCACCGTATTGTACCAAGCTTTTACTGCAATTCCCTTCCGACATTTCGTGCGGTGCTCTCAAGTGAGCGATGCGGAGAACTCTGATTTAGCGTCCTTGACACTCTCATTGGTTATGGGACGTAAACCAATGGGACACCGGTTAGAAGCTGCCAGCATAAGAGACAGACAGTCCAATGAAAGTGGTCGAGCACCACCTTCTGTTCTGCCTTGATGCCCCTCTGGAGTAAACCTAGATGCCCCTCGAGTAAACCTCGATGATTGGTCTCCAACCTGAAACCGACCAATAGGCAAATTGTGATGCGTGTCAAAGGAGGAGATGCTAGCTACCACATTATCCAAACCTTAAGACTTAACCAGTGTGGACAGACATACTAACCAGCACATGAAGCGGTCTATGGCGATCACTGGCGGCTACCTAATGGTGGCTTATTCAGCGGACTAACCATGGTGGCGTAGATAGGCAACCATCTAACTGGTATTCCACAATGCAGCATTGGCTGCTAGGCGGTTAGACAATTGTGTGCGAATGTCATTGCAAAGATCCTGGGGGACATAGTTTCCACAGAAGTTAGTAGACCAACCTGAAGCTGAACAACGACAATTCTAAGGTTGCTTAATTCAATCACAGTTGATGACTCAACAAAAGATGATAGGATTGCAATTGTGACGTTGACACGACGTCAGTGAGTGTTCGTTTGTCTCCATACCCATGGGCGAAATGTCAATCAGTTGTCGCTTTAGTGTCTCTATGTATGGCGTTATGTAAAGGTGTTAGGAACCTATGAATTCGTAGGATAATTAGGTTTCACATCCATATGGTCGCCCATGGTGACGAAGACAGAATAATCTCACTGGTATTCCGCACATAAGCAATACCTATCGAGGCTATTCACAGGAGTGTACGGCCAACTGAAAAAACACAGCACGAGAAATTTGTAGCTGTAAAACTTTTAAAAACTCTATTTGCCAAGTTCTAGCTTTACCTCCTTTATACGAATTATTGCATTGTTTCCGATTACCTCACACTGGCTTAACAATCACACGCACATCCTAAGGTAAGTCGCACACCTATCGATTCTCCAGATTGCTCGCAGTGGCACGATTACACTATGCATCACGTGTGGCCAGATAGGCTAGCGACAAAGGTAGGTAACTTGCATTTAACCGGTAAGTCTACAAAGGTTCCCTTCCAACAGGGTTGCAGCCAATCCGCTTCCTATCACTACTCAATTAGTTGTAATCACGCTAGCGTAAGCCTTCAAAGCCCCTCTTACAACAGGCTGCAAACGTTACAAACTCAAACAGCCACCAATCCGCTTCTTATTACCACTCACAGATTTCCTCTCGCCCACGTGCTAGTGATAGCTCCTTACGCCAGATTGGCAGCATGACCAATCACGTACTATGTCTCCCATTGGCTGATCATCCTCGACACCATTGAAATGTGCTGATACACCGATTGCGATCAACAGACAGGCGACCGACAAACGGAGTGAATGGTACAGCGAAGTTGCAAGCCCACTACCAGCCTGTAGGTAGTTTTAAACAAAACAATCGTTCCGAAATATGCTCTTGTTTAAAAGTGCCATCACATTCTGTGCCGCACCAATGCGCGCCTGAAGGAAAGCCGAGGCGTCCTCTCTGGATTCAGACCGTCCAATCGACATGATTGAAAGCGTCCAACGACTGCACGCGCGCACAGTGTCACACTTGTTAGTCTTCCCTTTGGTGTGGCCACAGACTCGACCCCAAAGTGTATCGCCTGATACGCAGCAAACCAATGTGGTCCAGATCACACGAGGAGTATACTAGGCCAAAGAACAGGTAACATTAAAGCAAGTGATCGATAGTACTGGTTAACCAGCGACTTCGTCGTCCTGTCGAGGATGATCAGTCAGTGGGAGACGTAGTACGTGATTGGTCATGCTGCCAATCTGGCGTAAGGAGCTATCACTAGCAGGTGGGCGAGAGGAGATCTGTGAGTGGTAATAAGAAGCGGATTGGTGGCTGTTTGAGGTTGTAACGTTTGCAGCCTGTTGTAAGAGGGGCTTTGAAGGCTTACGCTAGCGTGATTACAACTAATTGAGTAGTGATAGGAAGCGGATTGGCTGCAACCCTGTTGGAAGGGAACCTTTGTAGGCTTACCGGTTGAATGCAAGTTAACTACCTTTGTCGCTAGCCTATCTGGCCACACGTGATGCATAGTGTAATCGTGCCACTGCGAGCAATCTGGAGAATCGATAGGTGTGCGACTTACCTTAGGATGTGCGTGTGATTGTTAAGCCAGTGTGAGGTAATCGGAAACAATGCAATAATTCGTATAAAGGAGGTAAAGCTAGAACTTGGCAAATAGAGTTTTTAAAAGTTTTACAGCTACAAATTTCTCGTGCTGTGTTTTTTCAGTTGGCCGTACACTCCTGTGAATAGCGTCGATAGGTATTGCTTATGTAGTCGGCGCATTGTATACTAAGATCAAGTTCGCTGTGTAGGTAAGATCATCATTGGATCTGTAGCCATTGTTCTAGAGAGGAGGGTTCCTAGTGTGGCGGTGACACGACATTGGTGAGTGTTCGTTCGTCGCCACACCTGTGGGCCACTTCGGTAATCAGTTATCGCTACAAGACCCATGGTCCTGCCGTTATGTTAAGGTCGTAAGATGCATGTCAATTCTGCGTTTCAACATGATATTTACCCTTCACTTCCAAGTGATTGATAAGCTTTAAAACTCAAGTGACCCTACGGCCCTGATATGAGGTGCCTACGAGCATTGCATACGCATTGTAAGCATAGAGTTTGGAGGAATTTTCCTCCTTCAACAACGTCTCGGGAATTACCTACTTCCCAATGACAAAATGTTTCCCAGTAGTTGCTAAGTCGCTAACAACCTGCGTCACGGCGTGCATACATGAATGCTTCTAAGACTAGCTGAAACAGTGATCCATAGCAGGCTTAGTGGGTGCGGTTGCCATTGTAAATGATTCCAAACACATTGTAGGAACGCCCGTGGGTGAGACAACAGTGTTTATCTGTTCCAAGTACTCACCTGAAGTACCAGAGTAACATGCCTGCGTCGCCACTAATCATAAGTCTTGCGTTCTTTCTAGCAGGACGATGTGGCATGTATAAACACCGTAGTCATTATGGCCCCTTTAAGTGTTACCTTGTTGAGTAAGGCCGATTCCTTGAGGAGAGCGTGCCAGTCCATTGACGTAATAGGGAGATTCCATCTGCATTGACTGTGCTTATAATGGTTCCATTTGGAGAGCCACTTGTTAAAGCGTCTCAACACGTATGGGCGATCATATGGAAGTGAAGTCTAATTATCCTAAGAATACATGGGTTCCTATGACCTTTACATAACGTGATACATGAAGGCACTGAAGTGGTAACTGACTAGCAAATTCTCCCATGGGTTAGGAGACAAACGAACACTCATTAACGTCGTGTCAACGCCACACTTGGAATCCTCTCACATTTTGTTGAGCCATCAACTGTGATAGAAGTAAGCAAACATAGAATTTCCGTTGTTCAGCTTCAGGTTGGTCTAATAACCTCAA